>PNEQ01071063.1:75965-94027 GCA_003012365.1 Medauroidea extradentata
AGACAATAACATGCACAAATTTCTACAGAAAAATACTTTCTATTTTGATGTAATGCAGTCTGAAAACTAGTTGAGTGTGTTTGTGCAAAAATCACTTGTGGCAGAGGAAAACACTGCTTATTCCATGGCAACAGCAGTAAAAATGAATGTGAGCATAACTGTCAAAAAATGGAATTCTTACGTGAGATGGACTATACTATACTTACCCGACACGTATAATTAGGGTGCGTTGCGAAAACCAAGTCTTTTACCGGAGGATTCGCTCGTCGTCTTTTAAACGCTAAATTTGACCAGCCTGTTGAACCCACACACATAACGGAGAGTTGTGTTAAGTCAGTGCTAGAGATACCGTAAAGCGGGGTTACTTTGCCTAATTTTGGGGTAACTTTGTACTACATATTTATGTTGTAAGTGAAGGTTTGCAGAATCGTTAATTGTTTAAAGACTTTGCCATTCACAGCTTTAATAATCAGCAATAATTTACAGTGACTATTATCCTGGAATTCCAACATAGAACGAAATAAATCTAATGGTACAAAGTTACCCATAAGGGTGCAGAGTATCCGCACTTTACGGCAGTGGAAAATCGCGAGAATCATTTATGCTAGCGTATTCTCCACGTCAGTGTAGTATCTCCCCCCTTGTATGTTTGTACGACAGTTAATGTGGGACGGTTTAGCTGTTTACAGAAGAATCACAGACGTCCACTGTTAGCGCACCAGGAATGACACTGGCCCAGTCAAATAGGGACATATCAGTTACGAAAGAGGACCCGCGGCGGACCAGTGGTAACGCCATTCACCTTCCACCAAGGCGATCCGTGTTCGGTCCCCGTATTTTTGAATGTGAGAAATCGTGCCGGAAGATGTCGCTGGTTGGCGGGTTTTCTCGGGGATCTCCCGCTTCTCCCGCCCTTGTCGTTCCAGCGCCTCTCCATTGTAGAGCCTAATTCCATGCCGTACGTTGGGGCAAGCAGAACCCATTCAAATGTCTGTACTCGGGTTGTGATACCCCATGGCCTTCAGATACCCTTCCAATTCAATATTATTGTTGTTACCACCACCACTTCTTAAAAATTGCCCTAAGTAAAGTAAATGGTCATGATTTTCAGATTTAAAAAAAGTACAAAAGGACTTTTTGTGTGTTTTTAACTATTTTAGAATATGGCCCATAATATATATAACATCATTGCAAATTATTTCATTGAGTTAGTCACGTGGATTTTGGTATTCCAATGTTCCCGAAACTTGCAAATTTCGACTTTGAAAACACTATGCCGTACGAATATATAATTATGCATTCTGTCACATTACCGCCCTTAATTGAACCGCCTGCCCAAGCAGCCGAACGCTGGGAAGAGTTACGGCTGATGCAATATTATACAAAAACTTTTCAACGCATACAAACGATTTATGCTTAGGAATAGGAGTCAAAGAACATTATATGTATGCATAGCCATTTCATCTCCTCCATTTATACCTACAGTTCATTGTCAAGCTGCCGAAATTGCGACAATTTGTGTTTTTCGGTTTGCTTTTTAGATTTGAAAGCTTTGGTGCAGAATTTTTTAAAATGCATAGGCATGGACAAATGCAAATTTAACTTTAATATTAAGAGTGCGTGGTATATAATCCATCACTAAATGCGTCAGGTCAGAATTGTAGGTTTCTCGAAGCCAATTTCCAAAAATAAAAGAACAGCAATCCCAGACAATAGTTTTTGCCAACTTTCTGAGCAAATATTTTCATCGAGTAACGTATATCTGAAGAACAATCTCTGACTCCGAAATCTCGTACATTTAATAGCAGCACAAGACTAATAAGAAATCACGCTTAACAAATGCATTATTCCGGGTAAATGTTTGCTAACAAAGATAGCAAATATAATTATCTAGGATTGTTGTTTTGTAGTTTTCTATATTGTCTTTCAATAAGTGTAGAACTTAATTATAGAACGCAGCGCTTATTTATCTACCACGCCATCTTAAGTCATAAAATAATAAGGTCACCAATGAATGTCTCATAGATGTGAGTTGTCTGAAGGAAGCCTGCGCACCAGTTAATTTACTTGCACATAGAGGCCAGTAGAGGCATGTTGCGCGTCCTTACAACTTCGGTACTTACAGACTCCGAACGCAAAAAAAAAAAAATACGTTGGCACAGGCGGCCGCCTTAAGAGCGCGGAGTACAGCAATATTCATCACCATATTTTTTATTTTTATATTTGTACCAATTTTTTTTTCTTGCTTTAGACACAAATTGTGACTAAAATTTTCTCTTATAAAATATTTATCTCGCATAGTTTTTGCGTAATGGCTAGTTAAAGCCAAAAGTTGCATGTTTCCTTTTTATGGATGACACTAAAACTAACTCACTTACCAAACGAAAAAAAAAATCACAGTGAATAACGATATTATAGACCACAAATTAAGCTATGTTAAACAACAAAATGAAATATTTTTGTATTTAAAAAACTGATTGAATTTTTAAATTTTATTTTTAAATTTCAGAATTTTTATTTAAATACAAAAATAAATGTTCTTTGTAATTGTGTACGCGATATTGTAGCCTACGACGTATTTATCCATGCACTGTGAATTTTTTCAGATTGGTTTATCACTTGGTTTTAGTGTAGTCCTTAAAACGGGAAAATGCAAATTTTGACTGCCATTACGCGAAAACTATGAGAGAAAAATTTTCATAAAGCCACATTTAGTTACATTTTGTGTTTAAAGTAAGAAAAAAAAATTATCTGGTAAAAATAAAAATAAAACATGTTGTTGAAAACTGCTGTTTAAGGCCTACCCCTGACTATGGCAGTTTGCTTATCCTAGTGAAAGGGGTGCGGGGCGGTTAAGAGCGAACTAGGCACGCTCTTCGAATACAATAACCACTCTACGCGCAGAGCAGCGAACCGGTACGCATATTGTGATTTCAACGACGACCCTATCACTTTTAGACGTAATGTTAAAGATGAAAGAATGTTGCCTGTCTTTCTAGCGAATAGATGCAACGACATTTTGCCGGTTAAAATGTCTGAAATGTGCCCGTCCTGGTTGTTGAAACCTGCAAGACGATGGTGTATTTTCAGCCCGGGTGCCTCTTTGGACCTCAGGTGAAATACGTAAGGCTCGACTAGGCGAGGATAAAGGCCCTGCTACATTAAGACGGTGATATTGTCGGGTCGGCGTAGTTCTCCTTGCTGAGTACTACAATTAGAGTCGTTGCTTGCTGTTTATAGAGGATGTTGCACAATTCCATGTCAATATTCTAGGGAAACAATCCTCACGTGTAGAGATACAAAAAGTGTTATGTGAACATAGGTCCAAAAACGCACAGTTTCTGCGCTGCAGTTGGCAATACATGACGTGTGGTTGATAGCGCGCGGGTAGGATCATGTTGCTGTGGGGCATCATTACAGCAGTACATAACATGTTACTATACCACACACTACGTCACTAACACACATACAGTAAGAACAACTGCGACACACAAGGATTTGTAAAAGTACAAAGAAAATCTTTGTAAATTTTACAAATTTTTTTTTTAGAACGTGGAAGTCGGGCACAACAAAGAGGTCGCACACGCAGGAAGTTAATCCCCCCTCCCCCCCTTCCGCATTAGGTTGCTAAAACTGAGTCACCGAACCAGGAAGTCAACATCTCTATTATTCTAACTTTTCTGACGTGCTCCTCTCCCCTTGAGCTAGCCACAAAACCACAAACAGAGTTAACGAATTCAACACCCAGACAGAAGTCAAATTTTCAAAAAATTATATTGTGGGACAAAAATAACTCCTCACTTTACGCGTCACTACAATAAAAAATGTACATCCCCGTCGGCAGTGTAAAGATTTAAGTAATATTTTTAATGCCTTCTCGTTGCTTTGAACGTTTACGAACTTCAACAGAGTCGTATAAAGCCCGTTACCGCGTGTGTCACACAAAGAATGCGGCTACCGACTACACTTCGTACTGCACGCTGCAGAAGAGGCGCTTAGTTTTGAATTGTAAATGTATGCAGATTGCACAACTGTGGACGCGACACATTCACATCGCATATTGCCGTGCAGAGAACGAATGTAATTCGCCATTAGTCGAGACGTCCATGAACATGTTCGCATAAATCGACGTATGAAAGTTTCTTTGTGACTATTTATGTAAGAAAAAATGTGTGTATATATGCATATATACACACATGCATACATACATACATACATACATGTATACACACATGTATACATGCATACATACATATACATATGCACACACACATGCATGCATTCATATACATACATACCAAACACAATAACCTTAAATATTTTCAACAAAACATAAGATAATAATATTTTTTTTCTAGAACAGAATTGTACACACGTTCCGGTCGAAACAGTGATACGGACGTTAGACATTAGCAAAGGCTAGAAATAGTAATTCCAACACATAAGTAGCTCATTTTAAACGGTAGACGCCTATTTTTTTTGTAAAGAAGGTGGCTGTTTTATACTCGACGTCGTTCTATCTCATGCGACATTATTTTAATTATCTAACATTTAACAAGAAACGGTTTGCTAACAAAAATGTACTCACTTCACGTAGAAGTATGCAGGCTTCATGTTACAGACTGCTACAGCGCTGGTTCTTTTCATAAATAAAGGCATAAATGTTTTTTATCTCTCTGACGTCTGCTGAATGGGGCAGGCGTTGATGACGTGTAGGCGCGATGCTGTGGCAAACCAGCTGTTAATAACTCTGCCGCCCGCACCTTTTTGACTGCAGTGCCATTCAACGAGACCGACCTCCGTTATGTCGCTGATAGAATGAAAACCGCGCTTGGTAGAAAGAAAAATTAATCACAAAGTATTTATTTAAGGCAAAAATTCATTAAATATTTTGCTACTGATATTCGCAAGTTCTTACGGCCTAAGAAAAAAGCACAAATATCCACAAAAACATTTTTTCTTTTGTTTGGGCAGAATCAGTTGGGATGGTTGACGTGTAAAAAATAGATATACGTATAACTATACCTATATATATTATTTTTTGTTTAAGGGCGCGGTCTACCGCAATTTTCATCATCATTATTTTATTTTGTATTTGTACCAGATATTTTTTTCCTTGTTTCAGACACAAAATGTGACTAAATTTGGCTCTAATGAATTTTTTTTATCTCTCATAGTTTTCGCGTAATGGCTTGTTAAAGTCATATTTTGAATGTTTCCGTTTTAACGACTACACTAAAACCAACTGATATACCAAACTCAAAAAAATCACAGTAGATAAAGACATTGCAGGCTACAATGACATGCTCATAAAATTAAAGAATAAATGTTATTTGTATTTTAAAAAAAATTATCGAACTTTTAAAATTTCAGTTTCAGCAATTTTTTAAAATTCAAATATTGTTTATTCTTTAATTTCATGAGCATGTCATTGTAGCCTGCAATGTCTTTATCCGCTGTGATTTTTTTGAGTTTGGTATATCAGTTGGTTTTAGTGTAGTCGTTAAAACGGAAACATGCAAAAATATGACTTTAACAAGCCATTACGCGAAAACTACGAGAAATAAAAAAATTTCATAATAGTCAAATTTGGTCACTTTTTGTGTCTAAAATAAGAAAAAATATCTGGTACAAATAAAAAATTATGATGAAAATTAGTCACATTTTGTGTCTAAAATAATAATATAAAAAAATATCTGGTACAAATAAAAAAAAAATGATGATGAAAATTGCGGTAGACCGCGCCCTTAACGCACATCAAAACTACTGTCACAACATAATGTAATACTTAATTTTCTAGAATTCTCAATTCAACCAGTTAATAACTACACAAAAATATATACAAGCTTAAATTCGTACACTGCACGAGGTAATAGTCACATGTCTTCGTCAAAAATATGAGTTTCCAAATTAATCTAGTCAATAACATTTAAAATTCCTTACTGTCGATAGTTACGTCACAGAAAATATTTGAATTATTCCGCGCTAGTCCAGCGTTTGAATCAGTTCACAGTCTTGTGTTACCAAGCGAGGAGGCGCAACATTAAGAAATATACTTGCAATCGGGAGGACTCGTGTTCATTCCCCGACTCCGGCTATCATGATTGAGGTTGGTTTTCTATTGATTCCCGAAATCACTGAAGGCAAATGCTGGGATGTTTTCTTAAAGTTGGCCATGGCCGAATCCTTTTCAGGTTTCTGAACGAGAGAAGAGTTGTGAGTAACAGTCTCTAATAACCTCGCTGTCAACGATACGTAAATACCAATAAAAAAAAAAAAAAGAAACAGTCCGTGTTCGTATTTCAGGATATCCACTGCCACATTCTCCTTCAACGATCGTCGACACTATACAGTTCGCTGCTTGTCTCGGCGTTGCTCCGTAGCATGTCTTAACATCAACACTAATTCCGAGACAATCACTGCAAATTCAGCCTTTGTTCACCATATTTATAGCGAGCGCGACCCAATCTAGAAAGTTCTTTGCACGTCCAGCAACAGCGAAGAAAAGGGCCGCATCTAGAATATTCAAATTTATGATCCTTTACGATCCTCATTTCTGTACCGTGCTTACAGCGTGGTCGAAGCCCGGTAATGGAACCGAGCGATGTGTACTCCCAATACACAGCTAGCGGTAGCCACATTATAGATTAGTGGGCGGCTTAGTCTGGCAAGGATTGGGTGTAAGGGACATAGTGGCTCTAAGGATGTGGAACAGGTCACATCTTGTAACCCTTCCATTTAAATTGAAAACTACAAAACTGTGATCTGATGTTACAACTTGCAATAATTTCCCGCTAAATTAATGTAGTAAACCTTGGGGAAATTCGCTGAAACGAGCAACAGTAATTTAGAACAAGAAAAAAACAGTGTATTATATATACAGATACTTCTTTTTGTAACCACGTATAGTTTAATATGGCATTTCCAGGAGAGTTACTAAAATATCAACATTTTAAACCTTAAAACCTCTGAAAGTTGAACTCATTGCACATAATTATTTTATTTCGCAGAACAAAAAATATGTTTTGACCTATACAGGATGTTTCTTAAATATGGGGACAAACATCGCATACGTGTTCCTCTCGAAAAAAGACGGAAACATATTATGCACTATCCACCTAAATGTAATATGAAGGGAGTTATGAGCCCCCAAATATCAAATTTGAAAACCGTATTTTCCCATAATATCGGAAACTAATTGACGTAACAATACGATATTTTCAGCATAGCTTAATGCTATTGGGATCTTCAAACCAGCAGCAAAGTCTGGTTGATACCTTCCTCCCTTATGAAAATAGCAGGGTTGGTTACCCTCTAATTGCATACAACTTTGTCAACGTCAGGATATGTGAACAATTTAAGACGGTGTATTGTGTAATAAGACCTGTGTGACGAAAAATGTCCTCTTGTTGCAACTGTTTAGGACCTATCGTTTTCGTGTAAAACGCACACAAAGGTTCGGTTGCTGCTACAGAGGGCCAGGAAGGAATTGTTGGAAACGGAGGTACTGTATTGTTTGAGACGTGCGACATAAGAGTGTGAACATGAGTGGACATTTCTGTAACTAACAGTTGTATTATTGTTCACATATCATTTTGCAGAGTATTTCCTGCAACATTGTTATTATTCCGATACCTTGCATGAATGCCATTTACATACTGCGTCAATTTGTGATTCATTATGTTCGTACTTGTCTGAAAAATGATACACCACTTGACATAAACAAACAATATCTTCAGCATTGCTCATGGGGTCTTTAACCCTACCGCAATAGCTGGTTGATATCTACCAGCCTTACCACAATAAGTAGTAGGGGTGGCTACCCTCTAATGGCATAGAACGTTGTTACCATCGGGATATTTGATCATTTGGAGATGATTTATTAAGAAATTAGGTAATTCATAAGACATACTACTACAACATTATCGTACAAGACCTTGTTTATTACTTGGCCTGCCCTCAGGGGGCACCTGCTGCAAGACATTACATCAATAACATGCACCAAGCTGTTTATGAATGCAATGTAGTAATATGGAACCACAAATGGCACCCAGGGCCCATTTAACAAGGCCTCCTGTATGTCAGTCACATGTCCAGTGAAACACGTGACCTCGCCAACTGTCGACTCATGTATTGAGTCAGTGTTGTCGGTAGTGCAACCGATGGTGGTTTAAGTTTGTGTTACCGTCGTTGAAAGAACGTTTTCTGCGGATACTGCAACAATGCCTGTTTATTCGTATCGTGAACAAGCGGACATAATTTTCATGTATGGTCGTGCCAACGGTGTTGGTAGACTAGCGAAGCGGTTGTATGGCGTTAAATATCCAAACAGAGCACAACCAACGCGTAAAACCTTTGCTTCGTTGTTTCGCCGACTTGCAGAGACAGGAACATTGAATGCGAATACAGGTGATCGCGGGCGACCCATGACACGTCGTACACCTCGATTAGAAGAGCGCATCCTCGCCAACATTGACGCCGATGCAGGTGCCAGCGTCAGGAAGGTCGGGGCAACATTACATGTTGACCACACAACAGTGTGGAAGGTACTTCATCAACAGCTCCTGTACCCGTACCATGTCCAGCACGTGCAAGGCCTTGCGCCTGTCGACTATCCAGCGCGACTGACATTCTGCCAGTGGTTCATTCGCCAAAGTCAGATGGCACACAGTAAATAATAGTTTGGTAAATATCCTATACATGAAATGGAAGTAATTAACCTATACGAAGTATGGGGATTTTACCATATAATATTTTATCATTCTAATACAAAATTGGCGTTTTTCCTATACGTACTACATTTTCTTACACTTTAATAGGATAAGTGCCATAAATGCATGGGAAAATTCTTCCCAGTACGCACGTTTGCGACACTGCTATACCCACGCGTGGTACAGGTCCTAACAATTTCTTACAGTGCAGCCTTCGTGTCATCCATTTTGTTTACAGATGAAGCAACGTTTGGGAGGGATGGCATCACTAACTTCCACAACACTCATCAGTGGGCAGTCGAAAATCCACATGCGGCCACGTGTAGTCGACGTCAGCAGAAATGTCGGATCAATGTGTGGACTGGGATTGTAGCTGATTGCCTGGTGGGGCCGTATGTATTGCCACCTCGTCTAACATGTGAAGTGTACAGGGACTTCCTCATAAATGCTTTGCCACCCTTATTAGAGGACGTGCCCGTGCTTGCACGTAGAAGGATGTGGTTCATGCACAACGGAGCTCCAGCACATTTTAGTCGTAATGTACGCACTGTGTTAGATGCAACGTTTGATTGCAGGTGGATTGGCCGATCTTGTCCCGTTGCATGGCCCCCACGTTCACCGGAGCTAAACCCGTTAGATTTTTATTTGTGGGGCCATGTCAAGAGTCTTGGCTATTCAGCTCCGATAGACGATGCGGAGACGTTACGTCGCCGGGTATTTGAGGCATGTGAAACGGTTCGTGGCCAACCAGGCATTTTTGACCGTGTACGCAGATCCATGATGCGACGTGTTCGTGCATGTGTAGTTGAACGGGGTGGTCATTTTGAATATTTATTGTAATGTTTGTCTACATCACGTAACAGAGCTGTATGAAACAGTAATGACTATGTAAGGTGTCCCAGAATGGCCAGGACAAACATGTGCTTGTTATTGACGTAATGTCTTGCAGCAGGTGCCCCCTGAAGGCAGGCCAAGTAATAAACGAGGTCTTGTACGATAATTTTGTAGTAGTATGCCTTATGAATTGCCTAATTTCTTAGTAAATCATCTCCAAATGTTCAAATATCCCGATGGTAACAGCATTCTATGCCATTAGAGGGTAGCCACCCCTACTACGTATTGTGGTAAGGCTGGTAGATATCAACCAGCTATTGCGGTAGGGTTGAAGACCCCATGAGCAATGCTGAAGATATTGTTTGTTTATGTCAAGTGGTGTATCATTTTTCAGACAAGTACGAACATAATGAATCACAAATTGACGCAGTATGTAAATGGCATCTATGCAAGGTATCGGAATAATAACAATGTTACAGGAAATACTCTGCAAAATTATATGTGAACAATAATACAACTGTTAGTTACAGAAATGTCCACTCATGTTCACACTCTTATGTCGTACGTCTCAAACAATACAGTACCTCCGTTTCCAACAATTCCTTCCTGGCCCTCTGTAGCAGCAACCGAACCTTTGCGTGCGTTTTACACAAAAACGATAGGTCCTAAACAGTTGCAACAAGAGGACATTTTTTGTCACACAGGTCTTATTACACAATACACCGTCTTAAATTGTTCACATATCCTGACGTTGACAAAGTTGTATGCAATTTGAGGGTAGTCACCCCCGCTATTTTCATAAGGGAGGAAGGTATCAACCAGATTTTGCTGCTGGTTTGAAGATCCCAATAGCATTAAGCAATGCTGAAAATATTGTATTGTCATCTCAATTAGTTTCCGATATTTTGGGAAAATACGGTTTTTAAATTTGATGTTTGGGGGCTCATAACTCTCTTCATATTACATTTAGGTGGATAGTGCATAACATGTTTTCGTCTTCTTTTTTTCGAGAGGAACACGTATGCGAAGTTTGTCCCCATATTTAAGAAACATCCTGTATAAACAGCGAGTGATAATGCAAAGAAAACGTTTTAAATATCTTTATATTTTCAAAACATCAATAATTTTACACATCACAAGTTGAAATTCGAAAACATTATTTTAAATGAGCGGTTCACCCATATTATTTCTGGCCTACCAAGGTGGAACATTAGTGCAATATATTTATATCTAATGAAATAATATAGTATATATCGAAACATAAGTAATAAAATCACACAACTTCAAACAGTTTAGTTTAATACTCAGAAAATTCACTGTATAATTCAAGCATATGAAGGGAAATTACATGCCACACAAATTATAGAGGATGAAAACCTTTACGCCGTATCCAGTTACTGGAAATACAGGAGGAATACTAACTTCACAAAGTGAAATCCAGGAACAGCGTCTTACAAAAATTTCTCGCTGCCCGGGTTTTGACTCACCCTATCTCCAAATGAGTTTTTTAAATTATTTGTGTGTTGAAGGCCGGTTTGACGACGCACGTACCACACCATAATGAATCAGCTACAAGTCCCACTCCACTCCCATAGTTATACGAACCTTTCTTGCGTATTATAGACGTGTAAATTTACACACGAGCAGAATTATCAGGCAGCAGGGGACATACAGGTTCCCTTTTTATGATCACCAGTTATGAACTTCTAGCTTATCCTTAATCCTACTGTTACTGTTTACACGGCACTAAGCGGAAAGCATGGATTTCATGCTAGATGGGTTTCGAACATTTCTGCTGCTTATCGAATATTTAGGCACCCGCCAGCCTTGTAGTCAGCGTTGCAGCGTGCTAGCAGAACTTTTTTTAAAGAAACTTACCTGTTTGTAATGTGTGACTTTACAAAAAAACACACACTTCAATCTATGGTGGGATGGTAGTTTCAGAACATCACATTTATTAGAAAGTTCATTTCGGAGTCCCTTAATGTGGCTAAAAACGGCTTTTTCAATTTATTATAACTAAACAACTACTCACTGGATTTGTATAAGGCTATGATACAAAATTTTATTGGACTTTGCTTAAAACTTTTCACCAGTAAAAATATGGTGTCACTTAAGTCAGGCGAGCGTTCTAAGATACCACTCCACGCCATTTCAGTGACTTACAATAGAGGCGCTACCGCACCGGTTGAGCCAGTCACCAACGCCCTTGGCGCCGTGCCTCACTCACACAAAAACACGGCCACCAGGCGGGCGCCTTAAAAGAAATATATAAGGGGGGAAACATGTAAATAGGTAACACTTCTGCTACCTACTAACTAATATGGCGCGTACTGCAGCATATGCGTTATTTCTTTGATAAAGAGCACCAAATTAGTAAAGTACGCTGGCGTAATCTTTACTGGTCAAAGGTTGCAACTTCGTCTATAAATCATGCTTATTACTTAAAAAAAAGTGGTATTGTAGTTTATCATGCAGATGAAAAATTAGATGTATTTTTGTTTGCCTGGTATGTGTATTCTTCGCAAAATTCTTAATATTCTTTTAGCATGACTGTACTGCGTGCTTTGACAAGAGAACTGCACACCAGACTGTGCGATGCAACTAGATGTCGTACCATCTTTCGTTGATGAGGACAGCATCGCTTTTATGTAATCCTCTAAGGAAAAAAAACAAATTAAGTGAAAAGATTCTCCTTCTTTCCTTTCCCCCAGGAAATGGATGAATTACACCATTCGACGGATAACAGAGAGCGAGAGAGAGAATCCCACAATAATATCCAATTCTCTTTACTTTGTTATTTCCACTAACAACTAGGTTCTCGTACTTATATTTTAGTGAATTCGTGCGTCATTACTGTCAAAAATTTTGATCATCAGTATTTTGCATCCGTCTTGACAAAAAGACAGTAAATTTTGGCCTGAGTGTACGCGGTCAAGAATTTACAGCAATTCCTAACAAAGGTTTCCTGAACTGCAAATGAGCTGAACATGTTTTCAGGAGAATGTTACACACAAAGTTTTAATTTAAAGAACTTACCAGTAAATTTGAAGTGTTTTATGTAGTTGACAGTTTACTTCATACAGTGCCGGCGATAACTCTGTCGCCAAAGAAAACCTGCTAATTTCGTCTGTGTAATGCGCGTTGCATTGTCCGAATATTCGTTCATTCCAGTCATCATTGTTAGTTTGGGTTGAACTTTGTCGCTATTTTTTGCGCCTCGGTTTGTGCTTTTTTGTTTAATTTCTTATTACAGACTATATTATTATTATTATTATTTTGGAATTACGTAACTTCTTTTCCACACTTCACAGGGGTGCCGGAAAATTTCAGTAAATTGCAAGAAAGGGTAAAAAGATGGAAATTTCTAATATTAAAGCAGCAAATGGGGCAACGAAAATTAGGTGTAAACACAAGAAAGTGAATGAACCGTGCGAGAAGGGAGGGAGGGGGGCGTTGAAAGGGCGTAAATAAGGTAATAGGTAAGTGGGTTTTGCGGCCCTTTGACAACGAGGTCTTAAGGGCGCGGTCTACCACAATTTTCATCACCATTTTTTATATTTTTATTTGTACCAGTTTTTTTTATTTTAGACACAAAATGTGACTAAATTTGGGTCATGATTTTTTTTTTCATTTTAACGACTACACTAAAACCAACTGCTATAGCAAACAAAAAAAATCACAGTTGATTAAGACATTGCAGGCTACAATGTCATGCTCATAAAAATAAAGAAAATTAAAAATTATTTGTATTTAAAAAAAATACTGAAACCAAAACTAAAATTTAAAAAATTCAATAATTTTTTTAAGAAAGCAAATACTTTTTATTCTTAATTTTTATGAGCATAGAATTGTAGCCTGCAATGTCTTTATCCACTGCGATTTTTTTTAGTTTGGTATATCCGTTAGTTTTAGTGTAGTTAAAACGGAAACACGCAAAATATGATTTCAACAAGCCATTACGCAAAAACTATGACAGATAAAAAATTTCATAAGAGCCAATTTAGTCAAATTTTGTGTCTAAAATAAGAATAATAAATGGTACAAATACAAAATGAAGAAACAGTGATGAAAATTGGGGTAGACCACGCCCTTAAGGCGGCCGCCTGGACGGTACTCGAACAGCTTGCAGCTTGTTCGGAGTTACAGTGTTTACCTACGAAAAGAAAACACACTTCAAACTACTGAAGGGGCCTTTAAAACGCCACACACATTGGAAGCATTATTTTGAAGCCCTCAAACTTGTCTAAAATCAGTTTTTTCGCACGGTTGTATCTCAAGATATATGTAACGGATTTGTTCGAAATTAGATCTACAAGTGCGTTGGACTTTGCTACAGTGACGCTAAATAAGGTCACCGCTTAAAGTCCCACAGTAAAAACGACATTGTGCGCGGTTTTACAACTCTGGCCGTAGAGGCGATGTCACAATACATATGCCGGCCGATGTCGCTCGTAGTGCCTCATCGATTTTTCACCTCACACACAAACACACTCTTCACCAGGTGGCCGTCTTAAGAGCCGATGAGGGTGTAGTGAGGTGAATGGACAACACACTTTACATTATCGAGCTGGGATTTGAATCCAGGAACTCTCGCACCGTAGACCGGCGTCTTACTGACCAAGCTACTGTAAAATGGGTTCTTATATTTATAAGTCGTATATTTACTCACCACACAACCAATACTGTCACATGATTTCTCGTCATTAGTTATTTTGTGTTACTATAAGTTTTCAAATTCGTAAGCACATTCCCTTTCAACTGCGTATGTATAGTATAATATTTTATTTCGTCGGACGTACCATTGCAGAAATCGTACAATTGTGATGAACTGCTGAAAAATACAATTTGGTTAATCTCGGTCGAGTAGTTCCCGAAATATGATAAATGTCGAGCTATGTTACAAAATGGCGTACAGTTAGAAATATTTCCTTTTGTGCTTAATGCTTAAGAGCATGAACCTTCAAAACCCGCATCGCCATAGTGGAAGCCAAACAGTCTGTACATCTTTGTGAACAAATTAATTTATTTTTATTTTCTGCGCCCCTCTCAAATAACATTTTGTCTGTTAGTAACAGCACATTTGACAGACATTATTTGCAACCGAGATCATCTTGTCCGACCGATATTAGAGCTCCTGGCTCGTGAGTTGAGTGTCCCGGGTTGGATTCCCGGCCTGGGAGGTTAATATTTACAGTTGCCTCTCCGGGTTCAGAACTGGGTGTTTCGTTGTCCCCTCATACAAATACTTACAGAATGTAATGGCGAACAACCGCACAATCATCTCGCCTAGTCAGCCTAAGAGTACAACGAGGTTTACACCAATCGGCATCACGGTTCTAAACATGCCTTCGGGCAGAACACATATTATCATCATCAATATCCTCTTCTGACCATGTCTTCGATTAAATGACATATCAGCAGGTGCTCTGGCTCTTTGTAGCATGCCGCGTGACAGATCAGTGTCCTTTCGAATATGGCCCTTGATTTCTTTCTCCCATGTCTCTGAGAGAGTGACGTATGGTCTTTGATTTCTTTATCCCACGTCTCTGAGAGAATGACGATAGGGTCCTTGATTTCTTTCTTCCATATCTCTGATAGAGTGACGATAGGATACTTGAATTTTTCTTCCATATATCTGAGAGAGTGACAATAAGGTCCTTGATTTTTTCTTCCATATTTTCCCACGGACAACTTGTGAATCTTCTAGTGCTGCTGCTCTTCTCAAAAAGCTGTTTCTGAACTTGTGAAGAGGTTGGTTGGTTTTAGTTTTCATTGGTCAAGTTCAATTCATTACCGTAAGCTTGTATTCAATAATGTTTGCTTACTTAGTGCCAGGTGATATCTTGCGTAACTAGCGCCAACAACATAGTTTGAACCCTTCTGATGAGGAAGTTGAGTATGCACTTTAGTATTATGTCACAAACTATGTTTAGTTATTTGTAAACAGTATATTTATTGTAGTAATATTTTAACGTCTTACAAATAACAGTTCCTCTTTGTCAAAAAATTGCAGTTCGTGACATTTTCTTCTAGCTAAAATTCTTGAAGAAAAGAAAATTTTGGTTTGTTGAAAATGTTTTATGGTACTGTAGTAAAATGTCGATGTGCGTATTGCTGTTACTCAGTGACAAATGAATGTCGCCATTGAAAATAATATTCCATCGCCGTTGAAAGACAGACTACTGCGAGTGCTGATTTTTGTCCCTTTTTTTTTTTGAAGCCATTATCTCGATATCCGTTTCTGCCCTGTGTTTTATCCTCTTTTAACAGGCGATCGTGATGGGCAGGGCGGCTGCGAGGCGACGCGAAGGAGGGAAGAGTGGTTTTGCAGGAGATGCATGGCGGATTAAAAAATAACTGCCGGACAGAACCCCCGCGCATCGTTAATTAAACACGAAGCACAAAGCGTGTGTCCGATCCCAACTCTCCCCTCCCAACCCCCCTAAACCTCTGTCGCAAAGCACCCCTCCTCCCCAATCAAAGGTTTGTGACGATCGTTCGTTCAAACACACGGCGACCGACCGAATGGGAACTGTCGCGTCCAATTCGGACGGAAATCTATGAAAATCCCCCCCAAGGGCCTGGTCCGGCGTTGTACGGCGACGAATGATGGGCCGTGGTCAGTCGGCCGCCGTAAATCTCAGTTCGGAATCAAACAGTTTTCGAACACACGGCCGGTAGTAGGTATTAGGAAACGAGTGTAAGATTTATATGGTTAGTAAACGTACTTTCGGAAGCGCGGGTTTAATTAGTGCTTAGTTTTATGTACACATATATTACTATAATATGTTTTTACGAAACACGTAGTGCATTTAAAATGTTTTTTTGTACTTTTACGAAGTATTTATTTACCTGTCACGTAGTTGCTAAGATAACACGCATAACACAGATCAATTCATACAAGGTAAATTTCTTAAGGGCGCCGTCTACAACAATCGTGAAGAAGCGCGCAGACCTTTAACAATCCTGATTTCATTCGAAAACCATTCAACATGTTGTCACTCGGTTAGGTTACGAAAAGCATTTAAGGATCTTAGTACAGGTATATAATTTTGCCATTAACTGTTATCGTTCCTAACAGGTATTTTTTTGAGTGTGAGAGTGACCGAATCGGGACTTTTGACGCTGATTTTTATGTAAGAGTAATCATTTTCACGATATTCTGAATAGTATAGACCTGTAGAGCGACTCTTTCCCTTTCGTCGCGTAAGATAAAATGATAGTGTTGTCGCTGAAAGTCCCATAGTAAAAACGGTTCAGCGGGAAGCTTGCACGCTAGTTCAGCGCTTGGCTCGTTGAGGCGACGCGGCATTTGATGCGCGCTTCAAGGTCGACCTTTCTGCTCCGTCGCTTTTGAGCCTCTCACGCGCGGGTAGACGGCGCTCTTAACACGTTGACATTCTCATGCTAACAATTTGGGACCTCGAAAATTCGCGTATTCTTTTGGGCACCTGCTAGGACTCAAACTATTTCAAATTCTGGCTCGGGCATGGATGCTGTGTTGTCCCTTCACCTCACTTTACCATCATCGGCTCTTGATACCTCGTTGTTAAGTGGCTGTAAAACCCTCTTTCCTCACCTCACTATAGGTCATTCGGGATAAAGTGAGCACAACATTTAACATTTGAAAAATGTCACTAGCTGTTGCTGCACACAATTCAACATTAACTCTAGTTGATTTACTTGTATGGTTGGCAGCGAAATTACACACTATAGTTCCGTGTATTTTCATATTTAAATACAACAATATTGAAATATTTAGCGAGGACGTGAGGACATAATAAGTACACCACATTTGCCGGACACGAGCCATGTATTTGCACAATATATACAATATTTACATCTACACATTTACAAGACCGCACTGGCTGGACGCATGCAAACTGTTCTGTTCAGCGTACCGGGAGAGACTGCCTTCTCCTGGTTGAGGTGCTGTCTCGCTGGGCGACCCCAGTAATCCCTTGTCCTGCCTGGACAATGGAATGTGCCTGGGGGTGGCAAGCTGTTAGCGGTCGTCTGGCCGGTCAGGGATGTACAGCGCCCCACTGTGATGTCTTGCACTGACAGGCTGTCAGGAGCGCATCGCTTTTGCATACTGCAGTGGTGCGCCGCCACAGCACCCCCCTGCCAGTGATGCATCCAGCATCACGAAAAACCGCCTTGAAGGCGGTCAGGAAAGCGGACGCGGCGGCCAGATCTCGTCACTGTAGGAGAGGTGTGTGAAGAAGCCCTGTATGAGCCTTGTGAACGGCATGGTACTGCTGAGTCCGGTCTAGGGATGGGGTTGGCGATGCTGTCAGGTGGTTGGTTGGCAAGGGTATATGCTGGTTTAAGGCGATCGATGGAAACTGTAACTTGCCGACCATGCATTTGGAGTGTTGCAGTCTTTGGTGTACGGCTGAGTACTGGAAATGGACCTTCGTACGGGGCCTCGAGAGATTTCTTGAGCCCTTCACGGCGGACGAAGACTTCTGTTGCTGTGGCGAGGTCCTTAAACACAAATGTCTTGGTTCT
>PNEQ01071063.1:94127-128808 GCA_003012365.1 Medauroidea extradentata
CGGATTCCCAGAAGTATGGTAGGCAATATGTCCACCCAGTGCTCTGTGTCGTGGCAACGAATGGCAGCCTTGAGTTGCCGGTGCATTCTTTCCACCATACCATTGGCTTGTGGATGAAATGCTGTTGTTCGGAACCGCGATGTACCTGTCAGGTTACAGAGGTCCCTGAAGAGTGCAGACTCGAACTGTCTCCCTTGGTCAGTAGTGATCTCAAGGGGGGTGCCAAAGCATGTGATCCATGCAGTGTACAGAGCCCGAGCAATGGTGGTGGCCTCAATGTTCTCCACCGGAATTGCTTCTGGCCACCTAGTGAAGCGGTCGATGACAGTCAAACAGAACCGGAACCCTTGGGACACTGGCAAGGGCCCCACCAGATCAATATGTACATGGTCAAATCTTGATGAGGGTGGTAAGAAAGCACCAGTTGGGGAGGAGACATGACATGAAATTTTCGAACGCTGACAGGAAATACATGCCTGTGCCCACTTATTGACAGTCTGACCTGATGGAAGGCCACACAAATCTCTGCGTGACTAGCTTGACCGATGCCCTGATACTTGGTTGAGGTGCTGTCTCGCTGGGCGACCCCAGTAATCCCTTGTCCTGCCTGGACAATGGAATGTGCCTGGGGGTGGCAAGCTGTTAGCGGTCGTCTGGCCGGTCAGGGATGTACAGCGCCCCACTGTGATGTCTTGCACTGACAGGCTGTCAGGAGCGCATCGCTTCTGCATAAGGCAGTGGTGCGCCGCCACAAAATAAAAGCAACAAAAATCTACATTATTGTAGTTTATATAATTAATAATTTTTTTTTTGTTTTTAGTAGGCCCTATATTGTACACTCTAAATCTGAATTAGTGAATATTCACAGATTCACGCCGATGGATTAAGCAGTTTCAACAAATTGAATCAGTGAGAAATTACAGTGTAATCGGTGACTATTCACTGATCCCTATAACGAGTGCCAACATTCCACAAGTTAATTTGTGAACGTCCGCAGATTTTCCAGTAATTTTTCACTGATTCAATAAGTGAAAACTGTTATTTGAAAATAGTAGGACAAAACGGTGAATAGTCATTGATTCACTTGTGAGATGTTGGCGCTCTTAAATGAAATCTGTGAATATTCATTAATTAAATAGTGACTGTTTTCACTGATTCAAATTGTTGAAACTGCTTTATCCATCAGCGTGAATCAGTGAATATTCACTAATTCAGATTTAGAGTGTATGGATTTTTACTAACTGTACAATTTATCTTAGACGCGCAAACATCGAATGACGTGATCAATGAGGTTAGAAATTTTCTGTCGTTGGCCGTTACGAGCGGAAAGATACGAAATGGCTCTACAAATAGAACTTTAGCAGGGCTTTATTGAGTGCTCGCTTTATGCCGAACAGGCTATAACAAATTGTAGGAATGGTATAAAGACTATGTATCATAGACAGAGACCCAGTTATTTTCCCGGGTTTAACGACGTGCTAGTTGGAGTCACAGTCCTGCGTACATTCTGTCATGAGCTAATTGTTCATTGGCTGCTGCTACAGTGAGTGGTCAGTTGTACTTTTAAAAAAGTAGCGCTGGAGTTGATGAGCGTTTTAACGCAGGTTTGATATTGGTTCACAGTCCTTAAGGGTGTTCAAGTGCGATAAAATCATAATTTTATATTTTTATGGAATATTGTTAGTTTTGTACACGATACTTGTGAGTATAATTTACTCTTACGATAAATATTTTATCTCTCACAGTTTTCTCATAACAGGGCGTCAAAGTCGAAATTTGCATGATACGCTGCCATGCAAATAGCGATAACCATCTGACCTATTAAAACAATATAATTCACTGTGGACTTACACCCTGTCAGCTATGCAATAAAACATTACAAAATCCACAACGTAATATTTTGAATTTAAAAAAATCGCAAATTCAACAAATTTTTAAAATACAAAAAATTGTTTGAGCGATTATTTCAAATGTTTTATTACGTAGCCCATAGTATGTCATTTCACGCACGTGAGTCCACTGGTTTTCACTATTTGCATGGCTACAGAACATACAAATTTTGACTTTGATGCAACGTTTTGAGAAAATTACCCCAGAAAAAATTGTTTCGTAAGAGGAAACTGCACTCAAAATTAACGTCTACTAAACTAACAATATTTCATATAAAAATAAAATTATGACTTTTTCGCACTTGAACACCCTTAAGGAAGAGTCTCGACCTAGTAGTAAGCCAACTGCGAAAAAAAAAAAAAGTTTGAAATCTGACGATTAATTAAACTTAAAGCCATAATTTGAATACAAAAATAAGAATGACTTTTGTCTCGTTAACAACAATGAAATATTGGTTAGGTCAGACATAAAACAGGGAAAGAATAGGCCATGACCTGCAGACAGTGACCTTTCCGGCATTCGTATTTAGTGATATAGGAAATCCATAGAAAACTTAAATAATTAGGAAAGTTGGACCCGGAAATCAAACAAGGGTCCACAAGAATGTCGAAATAATTTTTGTACCACTGCGCCACTTCGAGCGGTCCTATATTAGTTTTATATGATATATATTTTTGTGTACATGTTTTAATGTTAAAAATTCTCGTTACGATGCAACATACCAACTAAAATATACTTAAGGGTGTTCAAGTGCGATAAAATCATAATTTTATATTTCTATGAAATATTGGTTGTTTTATAGACGATACTTTTGAGTACAGTTTCTTGTTACAAATCAATTTTATCTCCCATAGATTTCTCATAATGGTGCGTCAAAGTAAAAATTTGCATGTTCCGCTGCCGTGCGAATAGCGAAAACCAATTGACTTACATAAGTGAAATAATTCACGGTGAAATGACATGCCATGGGCTACGTAATTAAGCTTTTAAAAAGTATCCCATGAACTACTTTTGTATTTTAAAAAAATTTGAATCTGCATTTTTTTTATACTTTTGTGATCTTTTTAAAAATTCAAAATATTATGTTGTGAGTTTTAAAATGTGTTATTGCTGAGCTCATGGGGTGTTAGTTCACAGGGAATTATTTCATTTAAGTAGATCAATTAGTTTTCGCTTTTTGCATGGCAGCGTAACCAGCAAATTTTAACTTTGATGCGCCGTTAAGGAAAATTATGAGAACTAAAATGGTTTTGTAAGAGGAAACTGTACTCACAAGTATCGCCTACAAAACTAACAATATCCCATGAAAATATAAAATTATGCCTTTATCGCACTTGAACACCCTTAATGTAGTTGAAAACCCATAACTAGAGATGACTAAAATTTCCGTTATTATTTGATGACCGGATAGATTTCTCTGTCCGGTGCAAACATGAATTCAATCCTTGAGTTAATTGGATTCTCGCTGTTTTATGTCACAAACGTGAGAAACTCTTCTCAGAATATTGGCCGCTCAGCCGTGAAACTGTTATTGATTTATCAAAAGCGTTCACTACTGCATGCATGAAGTGTCAAGGCCATGCTAGGAAGGAATTTTTTTAATTCGTGGAAAATATTAAAACATTTTTATCGGAACACTTCGAAAAAATTAAATAAAAATAACAGTAATGCGATGAAGAATTAGATTAAGGCATTTCACTAAATAATGCACCGTTCGTTCCCAAAAATCCTTATGCTAGAGTTTTGGCGATTTTCACAGCAAAATTGGTGACACTTTTGGTGAGAAAAACTATGAGGTTTACAGCTTCCAAAAAATTAGGTACAAATTATGAGATATTTGTGACAAAACTATGTAGGGATTCTTCGGTATGAAATGTATGTTGCTCTGAAATTAATATTTCAGAATCACAGTAAATCTACCGGGCGTAGACGTAAGACCAATGAAAGCTACGTCACTTTCTTACAATATTTAGAAATATATTCTGCTGTCAGAAAATAACGTAAATTTGCATGTCCCTACTCATCAAAACTCGACTTCTCGTTGATGTTACTGCTTTGCCAAATCACACTGCATCACACATCATCACCTCCAGTTCTCCCGGAGAGAGTTCGAACCCAATCCCCGAACTCGTCCAATGATTTATTCAAGTCCTTATCAGCGGGGCAAGGTGCCGTCGTCATAGCCTACAACTCCACAACTTTGACGTATCACTCCCTCAGCGCAGTTTAATGATGCATGCAACACCGCGCGAATCCCGACATCCGCCACCTCTCACCCTTCACGCGTTACGCCGTAATTTAACACCAACGAGGCGAAAGTCGCGCACGATGCCATACATAGCAAACACGGCAAACTCGCGCCCAGTTTATCAAACAAGTGAGCTGTACTATGCCACACAATCTTGTGCATACTGCTGACGATATTTAATACGAAGTTTTCGAGATGAAGTCCCTTCGGATGTGACTCATTTATCGTGTTTCTTCCTTCGGTCTCATTTTCGAAATTGCACTGAGATGAATTCAGGTTTTCAGAAACTTTTTAGTTGAAATTTACTCTATTCCACTTCCACGCAAATTCCTTCGTAATACGTTTTCCGACCACAATACTTCAATTTCGGATTCTGACTACACTGCGGACCCGAATTTTTAATTTCCTTTCGTTAGTACAGTACATAACTTTCCCCTAGGTTTAAAATTGGTGTTTAATTATACACCTACAAAATTAATCTATAGTGACGACAAAACAATCCATACTTTGCACACATCTGTACAGTTTTCAGGAGTCTTCGAATTTAACAGAAAATAATCCAGGCGAAATAAAATACAAGCAAATATGAAAATGATGCTTCAAGATTGGATGGGTGTCACGGTGAAACAAAATAAAACTGCATTCTGCCACACTTTAATTTTCTAATTTAAAAGTATTCCTTTGACATGATTTGCTCTGGCATTATTCACACAACCCGTATTCGATAAATTAAGCAAATTACAGCCAAACGCAACACCAAATTAATTTATACAATTGTGAAAGAATGCCATGATCCCTTTTCCAATAGAGAAATTCATGTTCCGCGTGCCGTAACAGGTAAAACGTCAACGATCATGCCGTATGAGATTATACTGAAGAGCATAAACCCGAAAGTATCGCGGGTTCAATGACCAGCCGGCTTAGTTCGACAGTCCTGTGTATAGTTTGTCCTAAGCTATAATTGTTCATTGGCTGCTGCTCCAGTGAGTGACTAGTTGTACATCTGACATGGTAGCGAGTGAGTCAGCGAGTATTTTCATGCAGGTCTGCTAATGATTCGCAGTCCTCAAGGAAACAAGGGCCTATTTGCGGAAGTAATTACTACACTGTTAAAAATTTCCGTAAATTCACGGAAATATTTACAGAAAAAGATTGTAATTTTACGGAAGTCGCTTCCGTAAAATTTTGTTTCCTAAAATTTGTCCGTACTGCCAGTTTACGGATGTTTGACCGTAACTTTCCATAAATTCATGAAAATATTTTTCTACAATTTTAAAGCGTATTTTACTGTGTTTCTTAAAAAAAAAAGTGGTATCAATAATCACTATGAATCCTGGATGTCAAATACAAAAGTTGTCTCTTATAAAGTTGGTTTCTTACCACTGCATACAACTCATTCACTCACCAATAGCTTCTGCCTGGCAATTATAAGGTCGTGGGTTCGAATCCCAGCAACTTCGAAAAATGTTTCATGTTACTATATAGTGCGTCAGAATCTCGATAACATGTAGCTAATAAGAAAATGAGTATTTCTAGAAAATGGAGTGCTAGTAGATTACAGAAATGTAATTTTTTTTTGCGGAAAACGGATTGTCCGTTATTTTGCGGAGGGTTCCGTTATCGAGAAAAACTGAGTGTCCGTTACTTTACGAAGATTTCTGGATAATTTTTTTGCCAGTCATTTTCCGTAATTTCACGGAAATTTTTTCTAACAGTGCATATACAGGAGTTTGAAATCTAACTTCATCTGAAAAGAATTTGCGAAATTTCCGGGTCTGTACTCAATATTATAAGACTCCGGCGTATAGAAAGATTGTATCAATCCTCCGGGCAGATATCCTCATATGGAAGTACTTGTATGTGTGATGAATGGATTCCATGTTTATCCAACTGATGAGACACCACCAAGAAGACTGAGTCGCATCGAAGCCTGACACGTTCATACATGTTATCGATGGGTACAGCTATAGCAATCGAACTGGTCGAAGAATTGAGCGTGTTTTCTGGTGTTCGTTCCGATATTTATGGGAGAAGAGGGGGTTAGTAGAAAATTTCCAGTGTCCTATTTAAAAATTCCAACTTACAGTTTCCGAACAAACAGCATTTGGACATTATAGCTCCTGTTGTATTTCACATATGATGAACACAGTTATTTAATTTTATCTCTGATCCAGTGAAATATGACTGCAAACTTATAAAAAAATAATAATCTGAAACGTAAAGAAATACGAACCGGAAATTTTACCACAGCATTGAATCATATGGTCCAGAATATTTAATCAAAGATGTAATCATCTCACTTAAAATTTTGCTTGGGTACTTCACGAATAAAATCCCTAAAACAAATTATATAATTATTTTTGTAACATTTTTTCAGATGTAGTACTTTCTGTATGTTATACATAATATTGATTGAAGCATTTCAGTTATATTTCTCTATGTTCACAGTATACGTAAATTATACTTCATGTGTGACAAAACAGAATATTAGCTCGACATATTCAGTGACAACGTGTTGATAAAATTTCTGGCATAAAATTACTTACGAGAGCACAACACTTTTACATTTACTAACATATCAAAAAACAATAAAGCTCAAACTCCCTACAGGTGAATTAGTATCCTATTCTTCCGGAGCCTCTGGTTAATTGAACAATAAAAACTGTAACAAAAAAAACCGGATTTCTTGCTCGTTTCATTAATATGAGGACAAAAATAAAAACAATACACCCAGTACTAAAAAAACCTGAGTTTTACAAGGAAAACGACGGACAGGACACAAATAACTTGGGGGCAGAGCAAGTTTCAAAAAACGAAACAAGCTACGTTTCAGCAATTGAAATCTGTTCTCGCTTCAGGCTAAAACATTTTTGGTGGGGAACACTAGGCCTACTGAATATTTGATTTTAATCACCTGCATGTTTTGCCAGTTTGTAAATAAACTCAATTCTTACTAGTGATTTTATATTTTTGTCTTCTTCGTTGCTACTCTGTGTAAGGTTAACTGAGTGTTCGTGTTACGTTGTTGCAAATTACCAAATTCTTCAGGGATTCAATTTTTGTGTTTGGTTCTGTATCAGTACTTTATCATGAGTTCAGATGTCCTGTTGTTTCAACATACTTTTCTTTTGCGTGATCTAAACACAGAACATGATTTTAATGCAAACAAAATAAAAATAATGGCGTATGCTGCCTGTATTTTCGTTAAATATGGAATCCTAAGCGGTTACAACAAGATAAATATTTTGTTCCTTACGATTTACTGTTTAAATATACAACATAACATGTTCCCAAAACCTCGTGGTTAAGTAATTTTATCAGTTAAGAAGGCATACTATTTCCATTAAAGGAAAATGTGTGAAAGATAATTTATTTACATATTAAATACCTCAATAATATTTAACACCGATAACAGGATCGAAATTTCGATGCAAGCATTTTCTGATATTTTGCCAAAATAATGAATTAAGGAAAATGTCGAATTTCAATGACTTGAGGGGAAATTGGTCCATGCAATGTGTACATGTTTACTAATGAGAAAACCGCTCCCTTAAGTTTGCGCGTTTAATCGCCTAACATCCTGTATTACTATAACAAGATATTAACTTGAGCCAAGTCATTCACCTTGTATTACTTTTAAAGTTCCTGAGCTAAGCCAGGCACGATAGAGGTGGACTTATTTATACAAATTATTATTTACGTTTCTTACTTACCATACACTGCATTTGCACGACAGAAGGCGTTGACTATAAATTCCATATTGATCACAAAATGTATGTTATATACTTACGTCAGTCTTTCAACACTTGAAAATCTCCAACTCTCAAAGCTTCACAATATCTGAATAATGTCTATCCCTCCACCCCAAATTAACCTCTTTCACCTGAACTCCCGTCGCAATGCATTCTTCGGTCGATTAAGAGTCACCACTCGTTGATCGCTACTTCGTTTCCGCGTCGCTCCTTGCCGTCGCCGCATAGTCTCCTAGCAGTTTTCTCTTCGTTAACGTCTGCACATCGCTACATTCTGCGCACCGGCTTAAACGTCAACTATACTAAGCGTGAATGCATACAGACACTCCTAGCTCAGGGATGACGTGGGCCACCTACTGAAGTTTCAGCTGGAAACACCAGCTTCCATACATGTCCTTGACGGTGCCATGGAGTAAGCAATGTGATATCTTATTATATGCAGTTCATTAATTTAGGCCAACTGACATCTTGGAGGAGTGACAATGACCTTATCTACAGTATCTTACCTTAACCTACCTCATCCTATCTTATCTGATATATTTCGGGCATCTTAAAAATATCTACTGTAACTAGTTTACCTTTCCTACTTTATATTATATAAATTACCCTACATACCTTACCTTATCTACCTTACATTCTTTACTTACCTTACCTTATATTACCTAATAGTTAGTAGGGTCGTGGAATGGTTATGGTGGCCACGTTAGCGCTGCCAGGTACCGTCTCATAAAAATAATTTTTGTTTTAAGGTGCATTGCACTACGGTAAATCCTCTCGCTAGAAATATTTAACGCGTTTTCATGGTTCAATCTTAACATTTAGTCGCCAGCGCGGTTATAATTTACAGAACCAGTTTTTAAAGAATACGGAACATTGAATGAAGAGACCATAGACTGCCTATAGTTATAAAGTCTGCATTATTCCAGTGTTGTTTTGGGAAACCATAAACAACCGATATCTGGATGGTCGTGGCGTGAGTCGAGCCCTTGTCTTCTTAAGGCCTCGCTCTTTAGTTTGGCAGTGGTTTCGAAAAACATTTTTTAACGCAAATTAATACATACATCAAAAATTCACTCTGGCAGTTTTAACACTTATATGTCATCGTTTGTACATGAATCTTTCTGTTGCACTACACCAAACGGATTTTTAGATTTTTGCCCCCGAAATGGCACTTATTTTTTTGTTAATATAAGCTAAAATGAAACAAAATCTTTTTTTTTGCCTACAAACGGTAAAAATATTTTTTTACTTGCAAAAGGTATATTATTTTTAAAAAACGCTCTGGCAAAATTGTGTATCGTATGACTGTACACAGTCACAAATTTTTTCAAAGCATTTGGTTAAAAAATATTTGAGTTATTGGCAATTGTTTGAAATAAATGAAAGATCATTGCCTTAAATGCAAATCCAGAGTTTGACCACTGCATTTCCTCGCTTGGCCACTTTCATTATTTGACAAAAAAATATGTGATATTTCGGTTTACGATAATGCTAGGGAAAGTATATTAGTTTAGCATTTAATATTCTGTTATTTGAATATTTTTTTTTTTTGTAATTGGAACATTTTGTTGCATGTATCATCGTAGTGGGAAAAAGTCTGTTGACGTTGTTTGTGTTATATTCTTTGTGTCGCCGTGTGCGTTACATCCATCCCAGCTATTTTGTTCGTTTATATCGTCCTCGTTTTCGTACAGTTTTGCCGTACGATTTCCCAGACGCCCTTGCCAGAAGCACTTGCTTGTTTGGCCATCCTAATGGCTTCGGTCTATTTGGACGTACCAAAGTTTTCCCTTTCCGATATTTAGTTGACGTAGCCCATTCTGGATTCCATTTCAGTTTCTGTTTTTTTTTTTTTTTTTTTCGTGTTTAGTTATTTTGTTTTATTGTAGGTTTTCAGATACTTATATACATTTGCCGCAATGGCTTATATGTCTGTTCAAAGCAATTATCTGGTGTATTATTTAATATTCTCTTCACGTCGAATGTGAGTTATATATATTCAAAAATTTTCTTCACAGGTACGATCAGCATATTAAGTAAATAATCTTAATAGTTTGAACTCACTTTTTCCTGTTTTTTTTTGTATGCCTTCAGTAAAATTTGATAGTTTGTTTTAACGGGCAATAAATTTTAATATTTAGTAATAAGTATTACAGTGCGATACATTTTTAGTTCTAAAATGTACCTGAGATGTTTATTACAACACCTGTTCTTGCCTTGCATTGTTCCGCATACCACAAAATGATAACAGTTATTGGCCTGGCCATGGTTAGAGACGGGAAAAATTAGCGGGTTCGCTGAGCTGTAGGCTAGTATCCAAGAACATCTGTGTATTCAAGCAGACATTATCTGTTCACTGGCTGCTCGATGACGCAGTGATATGGGCCTGTATTTAGTTGCTTATGTGCTTTTGGCTAAGCGACTTCCAGGAAGTATCAACTAAGTCACGGGCCAATTGCGAAAGTAGTTGCTGGAATTATATCTTGGGGCCATAAGATAACGGGAATTTTTCATGTCTCTGCCCATGAGTATCAGTCAAATTGTACTAAATTCATATAAAACAGAGTGCACAGTACATTTATAATTCCAAGATGAGTGTAGACCTCTTTGCTTTGAAAATAAGCACGCCATATTCGTTATGGCGAAGACGAGAGAGTGCCGTAATGTGTCGTTCGCTCCAGCGATGACGCATTTCCGCGCGCCGCTGTCCCTCGCGACAGTCGGCTCCGTCGCTTGTTAGCGTCACCAGAAGGGCGACCCCTCCCCCACTCCGCGACACATATTCCTTGTTCAAACCCCTTTCCCTACTCCCGGGTCCCGGAAGACTGCGCTGGATCTCCTCGTGGATGAAGGGGTTTGGGGGTTGGAGAGGGTTTCAGGTGGATGCTCACTAGGGACTGAAGGAAGCATCCAACGCTCGGTGATATTAGCTCTGCGGAGAGAGAGAGAGAAAGTGAGAGAGTAGAGAGTCTAGGTGCCTCGCTTGCTGGCGCAGATGAGTGTACGTTTAGATAATGAAAACCACACGCTTCACTCTGCTGTGTGAAGTCCTGCGCTCTCGGTGTTTGGGGGTCCGGGGAGACGAGAGCCGAAAAACAAGACAGACGAGCTAACAGTGGAGGGCTTGCTTCTTCTACCCACATCACCCCACTCTCTTACCAAAGCTTAGGGCGTGTATATCCACGTATTACCTCGTGTACATGCGTCGAGCCGAATCGACTACTTGACAGACACACGGTACACCTCTTTCATAACTTCTCCTGTAGCTCTTATCTCGTCCCACTGCAAAAACTATTATATCTAAATTTGTAAATCTAATTCACTAGCGCTGATTGAATAGTTTAAATGATAGTGATATGATTCATGGTGTTGCGTACGTAGGTCATAGTTGTAGTGATGGGGATATAGTGTTGGTGAAGTGTGCTTAAGGCTATGATCTTTCATTTGTTTCAACCAAATGCTTTGAAAAAAAATTTGAGACTGTGTACAGTCACACGATACACAATTTTGATACAGCGTTCGTCAAAATAATGTACCGTTTGCTAGCAAAAAAAAAAATTTTATTTTGCTTAATTTTATCGTATTCTGACAACAAAATATGTGATATTTCAGAAGTAAAAATCTAAAAATCCGTTTGGTTTACTGTAACAGAAAAATTAAATTACAAACTATGATATATGTGTTAAAACTCTAAGATGAATGTTTGATTTATATGTAATAATTCGCGTTAAAAAAGCATTTTTGAAAGCACTGCAAAACTAAAGAGCGAGGCCTTAACGTAATGGTGTGAATGACGGGGATGATGGTGTCGAGGTGTGATGTGGGTGATTGTATCGGCAAAGTTGGTGAGGATGGTAAAATTTTAGCATTGAGCAGCGGTGCCATACAGCGGCTGAGGAAACGTGAAAAACCCACAAAAATCACACTGGCCAACGCAACTTCTCCTATTTACGTTTATGAAAAAATAAAAGCATTCTAAGCAATATATTTGACGTAAAAATTAAATACCTGCAATAATTAAACATTTATTTACTATAGGAAACACTCTTCAAGAAATCATGACAGAAATGTTTATAATCCCAATATTTTCGTGGTTTTGTAACGCGAAACATACGGGCCATTACAGTAGTTACAGCAGTAACATGTCGTATTGATATCAAAAGTGAATGAAACGATGACCTGTGGTATGCTGATGTAGACAGTATTTTTGTTATATAATTTATGAGAAAGAAAACAATAAATTCAAGTGACAGGGTTTACTATCCCTAAACGTAATGCACAGGGATATTTATACAGTGTATGTTTGAGAAATAGTCGCTTTCAATATATTTGAAGTCAGATTAAGTCATTGTCATTTCATTGTTGTCGTATAACTATTTCAGTCTGTAGGTAGCATGTAGTGCGGATACAAAGGTATACATAATCAATTTACCTTTCATAACACGAGTTGATGTTATACTAATTTTCTTACAGCACACGTGCAAGATGGGCTGGAATTATGTTCCCGGTCAGGCCGTCTTGATTTAGATATTTATTATTTCTTTTTGTAATCGTTCTACGAAAATGTTGAACTGATTCGTATTTCTAGCCTTTGACCTATTCTTCCCTCAACCTTGATGTGAACCCAGATGTTAAAGGGAGCCCATGTCTGCTCTCGTAATGTGTCACAGAAATTTGTGATGACTCTTTTATTGCTAAAGTAATATACGTGCATTAAATTATGTGCATATATCAAATGAACACACGCTTCAACTACGGCGGTATAATTTTAAAAATACATTACACTTACTAAAAACATTATTTCGGAGACCTTAAAATGACTTAAAACGGCTTATTCATATTGTCATATCAGGAAAATAACAATCGGATTTGAAACACAAAGATAGAAGCATACATTGAACTTAAAATATTCTCGCTACAAATGAAATTATATGTTTACAGCTTAAATACCCATAAAAACAATAACAGTAATGCACTGAATGTTAATTGTGCATAAGGACGATCGATACTGAATGTATACGTCCTTATATAGCATTATATTCGCCAGTCAATGGTTGATTTTATGCCACTCACTCAAAAAATTGCCTGTCTAGGCAGCTCCCTTAAGAGCGTTCCAGAGGGGGGAAAAATCATAATTTTATCATAAATAAAAGCAAAAAAACATCAATTGATTTCTACGCTTTTTTCGAAGACAATAAGGATAAAGTTATCTATGACAGTCCTAGATAATGGTATTTGCCAACTTAATGAGTAAATATTTATCCAGAATTACTGATTCGTTACGCGTAATCTCTTGCAACGCAGTTAAATGCACGAGGTTCCGACGTCAGAGATTGTGCCTCAGAAGTTAATAACATTGGAAACAATTTTTTTTTAAACGTTGGCTTAAACTACTGTCGCAAATCGGCTTCAAGAAACCTACAGTTATCGATTAATGTTTTTGGGTTGAATTATGTACCTCGCCCTCTTAAAGCATTTTTACTAACCGCTTACCTACCTACCCTTATTTTCAGCAGAATTTAATTCTATTCTTGTGTGAAGTTCAAACCGAATACGTAGTATAACTGTATACCACATCCTCAGCAATGATTCTTGAAGGTTTATAACCTCAAAAGTATTAACCTACTTTTGGAAAGATTTGACATTGGTTGTCGTCGGTTACCAGTGGCTCACTTGATAGTATTTATTTATATTGATATGCAAACACAGCTCTCCCTTGTTGAACGTGAAAAAAAAAAAAAAAAAAAAAAACGTAAGGAAGTTATAACTTCCTCACCGGTACATGTTTAAAAAGAACAATACACTAAGAATTGAGTATATGTAGCTGTTGAAAGCAGCTTTAACTCTGACCTGCCGTTGTATTCACGGATCTGTGAGATGTTAGTGATACCGCATCTTAGAAGTTCTTTAACAATGTCCACTGTCACCGTTCTTGTAACCTTTGAACGATTCCTGCAATGGGTTAGTGATAAAGACTGAACGTGGATGGCCAACCATATGTCCGCGGGCCAAACACTGGCCAGCCACGGTCTTTATTATAGCCCGCCAAAATCTGAAGCATCTGAGCAATATTTTAAAATTATTTACACTTAAAATGAAAGTAATTCAATGTTTTACAACAATAGTACGTATATAAATGTGACTTATGTGCATTTTTAAAGTTGTGAGACGGTGCTATTTATCTAAACTCTAATGCAATTTCTGACAGCTCTAATTTAAATAGTAAAATAGTAGATTCGTTTAACAATAACTGAGAATATCCCCGCAGTAAAATATTTTCTAAGGTAATTGTTTGTTATGACACATTAAATTACCTAAGTTATGTGATCATAAAAAGTTGTCAGTGTGTTGTCTATGGTGGCCCGAGAATTTATATGGTTTAGCTCTTCTATGGCGAAAGCTCCAGAAAGGTTGGCCAACCCTGGCGTTGCGAGCGAACGTTTCCATGTAGCACAAAAAAAAAAAAAACACAATAAAACAAGAAGAAAAAATATAAAAGCAATTATTAGCTGTTGTCAACAAACACGTAACACACAATTCCGGAGAAGAATAGCCACATACACAGAGAAACAGGTTTTGTTGATTCAACCGTATACATGTTTGTGCTAAGTGTGTATTTGATTCAACAATTTTTTTTTTGCTGAAAAACATATGAAACGCGCCAAGTATTGGCTTTATTGTCCTAACAAAATGTAAAATGTATATTTAACTGGACTAAACCATCCTTTTGGGATAACTATACCTGCAAGGCAACCAAATATTTTGTTCGTTCAACTCTTACATGCTTGTTTAGCTATATACAAACATATACACGGTTGAATCAACCAAACCTTCAAACACAAACTGATTCTGTAACGGAATAAGGTCGTTGTGTGAAGAAAGATCAGAAAATACAACAGCAAAAGTGTAAAATAATAAAAAAAAAAAAAATGGGAATAAACAATGGTGAAAAGAGATAAAAACAAGAGAACAACGACGTGTCACAGTCAGTCAGCTGGAGTTCTTCGGTTGGTACATGTGCCTGAAGATAGGAACAGAATTCCCGACGACGCATCTGTTGGCGAACGAAGCCTTCCGGCTACCTTTTGTCTTTTTTTCTCTTCGTTGTGTCCTAGGCCAATTTGTTTGTCGTAATTGTACATATACCATCTTTTGGTGTTTCATTATTTCTTATTTAGTTTTTTGTATCGTCTTACTTCACACGACTTTATTTAGATTCGGAATTAATTAGTGTCGATAGTTTTTTTTTTTTCATTTCGTCTTTCTGAATACGACTATATTCTTCCCGGAACTTTATCTACGTTACATGTTTGTTGAAATTTAATACCGGCCTTTTTTTTTTATTTTTGTTCTATTTTTGGGTTTTTCTGCAACTCGGCAGTGGCACATTCACTCGCAGTTGCGTACGTCCACAATAACGGTCCAGTCCTGGCCATTGCAGTAGCGTGTCGGTTGAGTCTAGTTTCGATCCTTCTCTACAGGCAATGAAAGAGGAGAGAAAGGTAGAGAACGAGAGAGAATATATGCATGGGAGAGATGAAAGGCTACTGGATCAATGTCAGACGCTGTTGATACGTTTTAATCACGTTAAAATATACGGTTGTACGTGGCAGTAATATATACGAGTATACGAGCACAGAATATATTGTAGCAGAAGTTGGTAGCCGCTGGCACTAAATGAATTATCGCACGGTTGTACAGACAACGGTGCATCAGGAATACCGACGTTTACAGAGGCGAAACTTTGGTAACTCAGTACAGCAGTGTTACAACTCAAAATATGTTATGCTTCAGCAATAAGAATGTGGTATGGATATTTACATACAAACTATCAAATATGAAAATGAATTTTAAGTTTTTTAAATGACTATTGTTACTTCGATTAATTTAGAAAATTCGTTCAGCTGAATTGAAATATTACAAAATGAGATCAAAAACTTTTCATAAAAAAACACCCTCATAACTTAACTCATTAGCAGGCATTCAACTGCAAAAAGACAAAAATTAATAAAAACCAACAGAAAATCACGAGCGGTTAGTTATCTACAACAAAGACTATTCAGAAAAAGTCTCATTAAAATGTTCAATTAATTACGTAAACTTTTTGACACTTTTAAAAATATGAACATTAACACGAAGTGTGCACTTGAGGTGTAATCATGCGAAGGTCAATCAGATTTCACAAACAGAAGAAAGCCCTTATTTAACACTTGTTTGTGTGGTTACAGACATCACTGATTTGAAAAAAATGTCAAGCTTCCGTAAGCATGTTAAAGTCATGCATTGAACTTGGATGAACGTCCGAGATGACTGGTTATATCATAATGTCATCTTCCCCGTATAAAATCGAAAAAAAAAAAAAAAAAAAAAAACGCTGGCAGAGTGGTACAACAAAGTTCTGCTATTTACTCGCTCCTATCCGAAAAAAAAAAGCACCGATGAAATAAAAGTCTCAGCAAATTGGTTATCGTAATAGTTGTAGTAATAATTAGAGTGTTTACGGTAAAGTGTGCACTTTTGAAGTCATGGTCAAATTTACTTTCCAGCCAACATACATGTCTACATAACTCTATGCAAACAAGGAAGTGTACTCGTAAACACAGAAGCATGCATATTTCCGTATTCAAAAGTGAACGTTCAAGACCACAATTTTACAAATTTTGTTTCATTTGGTGCTTGACAAGACAAAGTTAAAAAGTACGCATTTACCGTACAAAGGCTACATTAAAGTGTTTCTTTTAATGTCCCATGTGGTTACTTGAAACGGTGGTATATAAAGTGAACTGCACACTCAAAATTAAAATGAGTAAATTTTCACTCATTTTCTAGTGACTTTCACAGATTCCTGATGTAGCAGTTTAAACTAATCGAATCAATGGAAAACCGCAAGCAAATCGGTAGATATTCAGTAATTCTGATTTGTAGTGCCAACATTCCAGCAGTGAATCAATCATTATTCACTGACTTCTAGATGTTTTCCACTGAATCAAACTGCTCCATCCGGACTCTGTGAGAACCAGTGAATATACTAATGTTGAACGTTCACTAATTTTGATTAAGAGTACATTTGTAAGATAAAGACGACAGCTGCTGAAAGTTGAGCTGGTATTATATTCTTACAAAATATAATAAATATTTAGGTAAGGTGGGTGAAGTTTTATTAAGGACGCGTTTCACTATTTCTGCTTCTTTAACAATAGTAATTATTTAATTCCTAGCAAAAGCACTGTGTATTTTTCGTGGGAAAATTTAGTTAGCATAGTATACACAGTTTTTTTGTTATCAGCTATCGCGAAGGAATTAAAAAAAAAAAATAATTTTCATACAAGCAGTAGACATGATGGATGGTGGCGTTAAGGGGTCTCCCTAAACAAGCTGTGTGTGTGAGCCAGGAGCGATAAGAGTGCCACTGACCGACGCATGTAATGTATTGTCTCCTCTCCGCGCAAGCCACTCAGGCAGCTGACTTGCAGTGTTATACTATTATCATATTTCCTATGGGACTCTAAGCTGTAACCACATTATTTTATTTGTGGGCAGCATAGTTCATGGTCAAATGCTTGTTTCCATAGTTGTGTTTTTTGGAATCCGGTTGTCGTTTTTACAGATACGGCAGTCTGAAAAACACATTTTTGGCCATTTTGAGATGCCAGAAAATTATGTTTTAGATAAACATGCCGAATTTTGGGGACTACAGCGACATAGTTTGAAGTGAGTATTCTTTTCGTAGATATACAAATATAATGCGCCTTTAGCAGTTTCAACAAAAAAAAAATAACCGCATCTCGTTGGAACGCACTTCAAGCGAAGGTAGGGATGTCCCTTAAGATGGATATTTAACATCAGGATGAAATTACTTATTTCTTAAAGAAATAAAATACTGTGTCGAGACCTTCGTAGCGTTTTCACACATGCATTACGGAACTGTCTTAAAAAATCCTTGATCACTGGTTTATCCTCGGAGACTGTTGTAAACGTATGCTGTCATTATTGCCTTTTCTTGTGAGCGGAACCAATCCGAAGGCTTATGTCGTCACTACCGCAGCACGCACCCAAATCTCTTCCGCGGGGAAAAAAAATTTCAGAACAGTAGTCAGAAGCAAGAAAGCGTATTCAGATGAATGAATAATTTTCTGTCTCGCTAAGCTTTTCTTCTAGTCGACTGGCTTCGTCTCTTGACCTCGACAGCATTTCCGGAAGGGGGGGGGGGGCATGCCGGGGCCCCTGAGTGCTGTTCAATGTCTCGACGCCGCTGCCTGCATGCGGCTGGCGTCTATCCACCCCACCCCAGGACTACCACCCTCCCCTTGGTGACATTGTGCGAGTCGAATGGGGCCCAAGACGCCCGGCGCCTCCCACACCCAGTGTATCCCTCCTCCAACCCCCTCCCTCTTCCCGAAGACGTCTTCGATCCGCGCCGCCTCTCCAGGAGCTCGAGATGAGGGCTTCGTGCTTCGAGACCTGGAGGGCTTGCCGACGTGAGACGTGGCGGGCGTGCGAGGAATCAGCGATAGTTGCAAAAAAAATTATCCAGCGTGTGCCAGAGATCTGCAGATGTGCGCGCACGAGACTGGCATATTGCAGGCCCTCTCCTCTAGATGCAGTAGCATGGGGCTCTCTGCGTTGGCATATACAAGAGTTTTGGACCCTAGGTTTATTTTAATACTCGGGGTTCAGTCGTCAAATTTATTTATTTTTCACATTTATGAAAATCTGAGAAGAAAGAGTATGGTATTTGCCCCTATACCGCAAATTCTTTATACTTTGCACTATTGTACGGGCATGGAAGCTGAACTTTCAACGTGTTTTTGTGACTCAAATCAGTCCAATTTTTTTTTATATATTTTTAATTTGTTTGACTTATTGCAGCTCAAATTTACGAGTTCGTACGTATGTTTTTTTTTTTTTTAAGAGTTCAATTTTTAAATCCTGAAAGAGGTCAGATGTCGCAAAACTGTTATATAGAAATGTTGAAAATTATTTATATTATGTACCGTAATTTTTTCAAAACGCAAGTTTATATAATTTTAGCTAATTACCGACTTAAACATTATTTTCTCAAGTCAATGATTAACCAAAATTATTATAAATTATATGTAAAAAAAATTATACCTCACAGTACAAACAATTTCCAACATTTCTATGTAACGATTTTCAGATATCTGCTTAATTGTAAGACTTAAAAAATAAAAATTACTAAACTAGCATAAATAGAAACCCGAGGCCTTAAGGCCATTCTCTCCAGTTTTATACTTTTTTCTCGATATTAATTTTTTACGCCTTAACGAGAGCAAATGTCATAAATCTGGCTGGTAGTTTTGTTTAAAATTGTCTTCTCCGTGTTCGCTGACTTTTTCAAGGTAGTAAATGCTACGTTTATAGTTATAGTATATATGCAACTAACAAAATTAAGGCAAATTGAATTTTTAGTTGAAAGCGTATAATTTCTTGTTTAGGAAAAAATAGCTATCACTGTGAACCGACCTTGTCGGTTCGCGACGTAATTTGACGACACGCGAGGCAGTTTGGACAGTGTGAATTTTCAGCAACTATGATTTAAATCTGCGCGTGTATTCTCCGCAGCTACGTTATGAACACTTTCACGTAAACAGAAACTCTTACGCACCTTATAATCCGCTTGTAATAGTTTGGAACATTTTACGGCGCAGATTAACTTTGTAAAACATCACGTATATTCGCCATAAACTGTTTGTGAACTTAACAGACACACTGATGCAGACAATGCAGCTAGCTTTGCGCTCAAGTGACCGTTACCGAACATCAAGAAAATATTACCAAGAGTTATAATAATTATTTTCCTGTTAAATTGTGAATTTAAGAAATGAGTTATATATAATTAATATTGTACATAGCGAGTTGTATAAAAATTATACTGTGCTTTCTCTCTTATATTTCTGGTTTAGACATAATATTTATTGACTGTAGTTGTTCTTCCACCATGTTGTAAGGACTATATTTTCGTCTATATTCTTACTAGCCTTTTTGTATTTCTAACCGTGTATTTTTGTATGTGCGTTCAGTCGGCTCCAGCGCCATGTAAGTGTTACTCTTGTCTTTCGTCTGTGTAAATGTGGAATGGGTCGTTATGCTGCAGGACTTGTCATTGATTACTTTGGGCGTCTTGTTTAGTTTAATTGTTTGGTTTTTCCTTGAGTTTAAGTCCTGTAGCATGATGGCCCACGCCCTAGTGTCTCGTTAGTTTTTTTTTTTTTTTTGCAGTTTGTTATTTTTTTTTCCTTGATCAGTAAATGAAAGTTAACTTTCGCGTTCGATTCTTTTACAGTTTCACTTTTATTAACTTGAGCTTTTTCAGTAATTAGAGAGAGAGAGAGAGAGAGAAGGGGGGGATCAGATATTAATATTCTATAGTTTAATTTGGTTTAGTGGTTCATTAATTTATAACTATCGGCTTATAATTTTGAAGATTAGAATTTGGCAGAGAAAGTAAAATTATTGCAGGTAACAGTTTTTTAAATCTCGGTGCAAATTAATAGTAGTAATGTGATTGAATAATTTTTGGCATGCGCCTTAATGTGACCGCTTTATGAGACTGTTCGAAGGGTGTTAGGTATTGTGAACATACTACCGAGGTATGGGACTCGGTAGGTTGGGCAAGAGTTTGTGTGTGTATTTTGGGGCGTGTGTCCCCCTGAAGTTTACTTCCTATAAGCAGAGGGGTTAGTTCAGATTTATAACTGTGATAGTGTTGGTTACTGACGTATGGGACTCGGTTAGCATTTGTTATTCTTATTCTCGCTGGTTTCTTATAAGGATAGGGCTAATTAATGTGTAAAATTTGTATTTGTCTTTTGCCACACCCTTGTCAGTAATCTCGCCTAGGGCTTCTTTATGATTCATTCAGTTCAGATTAACTTGACACTTTTCTCACGCCTTTAAATCACATTTGATAAATTAATGTTCAATGTTATATTTATATTTGGGTTTTTCATTTCTAATGCTTTGACTTATGTTGATGATTCATAAAGTTTGTAAATTGTTTAAGGTTATGCTATCTTTTGTTATGTTTCTTTTGATTTTGAATAAATCCCTGTTGGGATTGAACCCGGAACTTCACGATAATTTTATAACTTAAACATGTGTTACCTCATCTATGATAGGAATGTCAATGTGATTTTGCTTGCAGCATTTGCTTGTATTTAACTGTTTAGCTCTACTGAGGTTTTTGAGGTTATGATTTCCTGTTTCATTTGGATTGAGGATTAACTTTGCTTAAGCGTTCTGGCAAGTAATAGGGGTTCGAAACTCATGTTCCTTCCATTCTTGTAATTTGTTACCGTCATCAATAGTGAGGTGCTTGCACTAATTAGGGGTAGTATCGGTACAACGGCAAATACAATTTTAATCAAATCTTTCAGACAAATTTGTTTATTTATTCTATCAATTAAGCTTAAAAAAATTATTATGGCAAAAACACTAGAAACAGCATAGCATGGGCTTAAATGAACGCTAAAAGTTCAACTGTCATGTCTTTACTGTAGTGCAATAAATGTCCACTTAAAAATGATTTTTCTTGATATTTTATCTTGGAGCTATTTATCAGTTTTCTTCCTGCACAACCTCTCTCTCCAGCACTTCTGCCTCTGAAGAATTCCTTCTACTGAGTTGAAGTCGCCCCTCGTTGAACGTTAAAGTACAATTCGTCGCTCAAACTGAAGTGGCTTGTGGATTTACACCCGAATGTTTCTGAGTCGCATAAAACCCACATTTATATACAAGTAATAAGAACAACAGAATGAGCAACAAAAAACGAAGAAACATACCGAGGAAGCTATACATGGCTGTAGTCAACAACATACAACAAGTAAGCTTAAAACCTAGTTTACACCAACGATAACATTAATAGGATGTATTTTCAACAAAGTTATAAACAATGTTATAAAATGCTTGGAAGTTGTTGACAATATCATGTTATCAACATTGTTGCCAAACGTTCTGTTATTAACATTGATAATTTTTATAAAAAATTTCAATAACTTTTGATACCAACATTTTGTTGAAAACATTTGCTAGTAACAAATGTTATGAATTGTAGAAACATGTTAATGACTTTGTCACCAACACTGTTGATAACATTATTTTCCCGACCCATTCTATGGCGGTCTAGATCAAAGTTTGTTGGTAACAATTGTTACTAGCTATGTTATCAGAAATGTTGTACGCATTTATGTCATCAACATTGCTATTAATATCCGTTCATCATTCTTACGACTTTTTCAGTAACATTCGTGTTTTCAGCAATGTTAATAGCACATTTGCTACCAATATTGGTATAAAATAGTGTATAATAGCTTAGAATTTGTTGATAACACTTTTGTAACTAACGTTTTGTAATTGTCATTCTTACTGTTAATTTTTCGGTGTAAACTGGCCTTAATATCGAAATAAAAATATGGCTGGTATATAACGTAAAAAAAGACAAAGTCAAAACTGATAAGGACCAGTCAGTGTGCATGCAAATACAGACAATGGACAAAGTCAACGAGGATGACCACAAATGAACACAGCGACAGAAATGTTTGTAGGCAAGACAAAACAACGAATATAACACAGACGATGAATCTTCCTTCGACGACTACGGATGTGACGTTCCTCATGCTTAGTCCTTTCATGTATATGTGTGTTTTCTGTTGACTCAACAACATTCAGTAGCAATGCCGTATGTCGAACAAAACATTTTAGTTTGTAATGCACTCCCACTACAAAGAAAATCATTCAAATATCTGCTTCTTCGATCTTCCGTTTCCAATTCGACGAGATAATTTTTAATATAGAAATTTGCTTACGAAATTGTTGACATTTTACCTACGAAGAGAACGTCGAGGAAGAGGAGTGAATAAATTAAAGAAATGGCCAGAATATATGTCTTATATAGAAGTTACTTCACGGGAATTTATTATACCTTACAGGTGATGATTACTGACATACATTACTTGTATATTTAATGAGTATATATTTGTGATAAGAGCCTTCTGAGGAGCAGAATGTAAATGTGAACATTGTGAAGGCCTGTATAAATAAACACAGGTAGCATAATTTTTGTATTAACTTGCAGTGGAATGATTATTTCTGAATATTCTAAAATAAACACGTTGCCCCATAGTAAAAAAAAATATTGCACTTTTACAATTTTTTGAAACTAGTTTCCTGAAAAAAGAGAGTAATTGTAAGTTTTCAAAATATTGAAAATTTACAGGAAATATTTGCAAATACCGGATATGTGTGTATATGTACAATCATTTTTGTACACGTACATATTATTTTTGTATATTTACAACTAAATTAGTGTAAATTTTACAACAATTGTACGTAATGACACAAAATATTTTTTTGGCAAGCAGTTTCCGATATTATTTTGTGAATGTATAAAATATTTTGTAAAACGTAACAGGTCTTCGAAGTTTTTTTTTTTTTTCACATCAAACAGTCTGCTCATAAAAATGTATCCCTTGTTGCCTTCATGTACTTGTAAATATTGACCACTTTAATGACGTGCGACATTTATGTTGTAGTGCCCAGACTGACAAATGTTTTGGTATTAGTTTACAAGTTTTTTCTTGTAAAAGTACGGATGTTATTTCTGTTCGTTGCTACGACAAAACGTTCTCACACAGTTAATAATGGAAGTGCGCACACCCAGCTTCCAGGGTGTTCGTATCTGCGTGCTCTTCATCTTCATCGTGCTATCTTCTCTCCCTCCGCTCCGGCGAAACTGTTTTCCTAACAGAATTTGCGGGCGCCTCAGAAGCTAAGGGGGTGGCGGGGGTTGAGGGCGACACGAGGGGATTGCGGCTGCTACGGATGCGAACGGGTGGTGTAACTTGAGAGAGTTAGGCAGCGCCATGGAGGTGAAATATTTCCATGCTGTTCCCATAAGACTTAACCCTTCCATACGCCAGGTATCGGGTTACTCGTACATCTCTCCGTGCCAGTGCAACCCGTGTCATCGAGTAACCTCCTCTCACCAGCTCTCTGCTGAAGAGCCGTGCATTTCGCAACCCTGACAAGTTTATGCACGCCGTAACTTTATCTGCGGTGGCGGAGAATTAAGATTCTTATCTAGGCAGGCTGCGTTTGTGTATGTGAGGCACAAAACCGATGGACAATGGACGACTTGAAGTACCCGCCCCCTGACGTCACCGCAGGGGAAAAGTACTGTGGGAAACAAAGCTTGTTTACAAACATGCTGATTGTTAGTTGATAATTGCAGAAAGCAAAAATATTGGGCATTCATAGACTTGCACGCAATGGTAAAAAAACAGCAGTTTCTACTTCACGGTTAAGATACGCAAATACATAAGATTAATGCTTACCTGAAAAAACGGCAAATTCCAAACAAATAATCAGTTTTCTTGACGTACATCTCATCCGGGACATTTGACGCCAAACAGCTAAATGAAGGTTATGTTCGGCTGCGGTATCCATGGAAATAGGAATTGTGTCCCACACCTGACTGAAGCTCCGCCTCTTTTCAAGTCGTCCATTCACACATTGGTCGCAAATGTCACATTTTCTTCTTAGAATTTACAGAAGTGGGAACAAAAAATCAATACGCGGGGTGAGCCTCTCTCCATTCGTCCCCCACCTTTACCCGGGTCCATGAATTGCGTTCGTTACATATGGCCGTCTGATGCTGTCGAAGAACCCCAGTACGTTCTACTGAACAAAACAGGCACTTAAAGCGCAAGAGTCAACTATCTACCGTTATTATAAAGCACTAGTCAATGTGTAATTGTGGTATTATTTTTCATACTAGATAAAAAAAAGAAGATAATTTTCATAAATTATTAGTGTGATTGAAACGAAACGCACAATCAAAAATCAAACAGATTCTGCAACAGCAAAACATCAGTGATAAACGCAGAACAAGAAATCAAATAAACTGAAACGAAAACCGAATCACCGACAAATGTTATTCCGGGTGCTAGTAAATTCTTGTCATATTCATGGTGGCCTGGTTTTAAGACTCGTTGATTGTATTTACTCTGCACGAGATTGTTTTCACATCTACCACACGTGTGTATATGAATGCTGAGAATGTGCACATGGCGAAGAAATTTACTATATAGCTATGGTGCGTATCCCATTAAAGTATACGAAAAAAGTAGCACGTATAGGAAAAATGCCAACTTGTATGGGCATGATTAGAGATGATGGTAAATCACAAACATGTTTTGTGCCAACATACCCTTGAAAACACTTAAATTCTTGCGACATGTATGATTGGGTGTTATACGTCTGACACAACGAAGCTATCTACAGAACAATAACAGGCATCATTATCAAATACTACAATAGCGGATTTCTTATTGGATTAGTCAAATAGGGAAACAGCCCTACGCACAAACGAGAGCCAGTAATCATTTCTTAAGCTGAACGTACGTTGAAATCCAGCAAATAGTCGAGTTTTCCCGCGATAAACCATCATCTCTAACCATCATCTCTAGACATGATACAATATTAAAATTTTAATGGTATATATTAATTACTTCAATTTCATTCATAGGAAGTAACCAAACGTTTTTACAGCGTGTGTTATTTTGGGATAATTAAAAAATTTATCCTCAGAAATAATACCATGGTATTAAGGTCACCCTCTCTTGTTTCGCGATAGTTATTTTTAAACCTAAACGAGAGCAGATATAAAAAATCAGCGTAGCAGATTTGTTTAAAATGGTTTCCAACTTGTTGGCTATTTTTTTAAAGATAAGAAATACTATGGTTTCGGGTACACTGTAAAAAAAAGTTGAGGTAAATTTACTCTACATGTAATGGAAGCTAATTACCTCTACAAGTGAGGGAAAATTACTCAACACGTGTCAAGGAAAGTTACTCAACTGGTAATGTAACTTTTCATTACGTATTGGCGCAAGCCCTTTAGGACAATTTGACATAACGCGCGAGCGAAACTTTCGAGTGGTTTGTGTGGTGAATACACTACCTTGCGGAAATTTCAACACATATTAGGAAATCAGATTTCCCTCTCAAGGTTGGGGAATATTACCATACACATGATGAGTAATATTACTAACATTTTTTACAGTGTAATTATGTAATGAACGGAATTTTTGTTAATTTACGTATCCGTCGAAACAACATAATTTGTAGTATTCATAAAATTAGCTAATACGCCTGAAACAATTTCGAACAAAACTGCCAAGATTTGTGATATATGTTCTAGATAAATCTTGAAAGATTAATTACATAAAGCACAGTACAAACAAAGAAAAATGTGTGTTCAAAAAAAAATTCTTGAAATTTTTAATTTTAAATTTCAGCAATTTCTTTTCATCACAAAAATGTTTTATTTTTAATGTAGTATAGGTAGCCTACACCATTGTTATTCAGTGTAAATATTTTAAGTTTAATATGCCAGTTGGTTTTAGTAATATCATCATAAAATTCTAATTTTGAAGTTTCATATGCCAGTTGGTTTTAGTAATAAAATCATAAAATTCTAATTTTGAAGTTTCATATGCCAGTTGGTTTTAGTAATAAAATCATAAAATTCTAATTTTGAAGTTTAATATGCCAGTTGGTTTTAGTATTAAAATCATAAAATTCTAATTTCGAAGTTTAATATGCCAGTTGGTTTTAGTAATAAAATCATAAAATTCTAATTTTGAAGTTTAATATGCCAGTTGGTTTTAGAAATAAAACCACACAATTCTAATTTTGAAGTTTAATATGCCAGTTGGTTTTAGTAATAAAATCATAAAATTCTAATTTTGAAGTTTACGAGCCTATGCGCAAAAACTACGAGAGATAAAACAATTTAATGAAAACAAAATTTAGTCACTGTTTATGTCTGAAATAAGAACAAAAAAAATCTTATACAAATATAAAAATAAAAATATGACGTTTAAAATTGATGTAGACCGCGCCCATAAACAAAATTATGGGTTTGGGGGGGGAGGGATGGAAGGGGCCTAAGGCTATCTGCACGTGATAAGGTAGCATGACAACAAAATGACTGCCGCGATGGTGTGTCACGCTGGGCATTAAAAAAAAAAAAAATTGGGGACGTGTTGGAGAGAACGTGACAATCAATTGCCTTGAAGTTTGTGTGTACGTGAGCTCGGGGTTGGACGAGTTTATATGTAAATTGACAAAGCTATTAATAAAAATACACTGCCGGCGCCACCTTCTGTCTGCACGCCCACCTTGCAGCACGAAACTCAAACGCTTGTTAGCAAAGTCAAGCGTAATTGCCTCATGTCTTCTGCGGACACGTAACGGATAAAGGACAGCCCTTGCCTAATAATAACTATTACTCAATTTTTAACTTTGTTATAGGCGCAGCATAGCGTTTGTTTTACTCTAAAATTTGTCTGGACTTCACTCATAAACTAGAATACGTGAAAATATACACATCATCACAGATGTAATTTGTTGAAACTGCACAATAATAAGTATGCAAAAAAATAAAATTGTAGCAGTAAAATTATTCCACTGAATAAATATTTAAAGTTCTCTGATTAAAGAAGTAAAGAAAATGTGTCCTCAATGTACGAAAAAAATTGTGTCACTATGTTTTTAGCCTGTTATTCAAAAGGAAAATAGTTTTGTAAGATTATCTTTCTATCTTTTCATGTATCCCTCAGCAAAAACTTGGGCCGAATTTAATCGGAATTGGTAAACCTACATTACCAAGTAATCTGACGAGAATTTTATGTAGTAAGTAATCAAACAATTAAAAATTGTGGCTTTTAAATTGTTTGATTTTACCATAAATAAGCAACTATTCTTCAGAACTATACTAAACTTGGTAGACTTACTTCGCGTGGTTGGCAACTTCTGCAACTTCTGCACCCAAAGGTGTAGAAGGAGTAACTTAGATACTAGGTTTTCTTGTAAGTTACAGATGTTGTAGATGTTGCCAAAAATGTTTTGAGGGCTAATCGAGATACAGTGTTTAGTAAAGAACCAATAGTATAATTTAGTTCGGTTATTTTTTTTTATCGCGAACGACCTAATTAAAAATGAATTCTAAAATTGATTGAAAATTATTATTATTATTTTAAACAGAAACATTAACTGCAGTTAAACACAACCTGTTATCTTCATTGTATTTATAACTTGAACTGAATAAAAAGAAAAACAATTTTCCAGGTTTGATTGAACACCTTTTTCGATGTTATTACATTTATAATTCATGAGTTGGGCAATGTTTAAACATTACGTTGCACTTCTCAGGAATTCAAATTTGCAAAAGGTGTAGCACTCAGGTGCAAAAGTGGTAGCTACACTCGCCAGCAGAATCATTTGTTTGAAGCAGCTTGAATAATGCACCAAGGTGCAAGAATGTCTAGTTGCAACTTGAATGTTGAAAAAAATGAGCTGGAAACCTCTGTTGTGGACGACAGTTCAAGTAAAATGAACTGGAGCAGTCAAGAACATTCTCGATGGTCGGTATTGATGGAGTGTCGTGCCTTGGGCGGGTAGAAAATCTCCGCTCTTTCCCTAACAGTTGTCTCTGAGACGTAAGCGATGACGTCACAATCGCCATCTGTGCACGACGAACAAATGAAGTGAAATAAATGCTTCACACTGGCTTAAACGCGTGCGTACAGACCATTGCGAACGAGGCTTCTGAAACGGTAGCTACGTTTTCAAGGGGACAGCTTTACACAATAAGAAATTCAGAAGTTTACTGGAGTAAAACAAACACTAAGCAGAAACTTTCTGAAAAAATATGCTGTTCATAATATGCGGTATTTTGTCATAGTTAAACTAACTAAAATTTAAAAGAAATATTGCTTGCACCACATAGTCTGATTTACTATGTTAAACTATTTTTATTACATACTTATTTGAACAAAAACGCTAAACCTGGTAATTTTATTAACAACTAAGAACTACAAATATACGTTATGTTATGTGTCAGATAAAATAGACGCGTAACACTTACCTAGGTATTTTCTCGTGCATACGTGTATATTTATAATCATAATGTTATTATTATTAAAACTTAATAAAACTTGGTTTCTATTTCGTCTTAGTAAACTGTTGCACAAGTTTAGGACTTACTATTTTATGTGCTGCTGATTACGTTACGAACAAAAATTGGCATGTGCGATGTGGTTAGTAGCCAATATGCAAGGAAATGGGCACGGATACATACAAAAATATGACTAGATTAGAAATATGAAAGTTTATAACATTACTTCCAACATTGAAAAATTACATACCAAACTGATATAACAGAACTTAACAGTTCCATGAACCTAACAGAGGGTTCTTAAATATAAGTCTACTTTAGTACAGACTTCCCCCGAAGACAATGAGATATTTATTATTGTATAATAGTTGCAGTATTTATAAGTATAAAACAATCAAGACGGAGAATATTCGTGGAACCACTGACTTGCTTAGCAACACCAACAAATTACAAATACTGTTAAAATATTGTTAAATAATTTTTTAAAGGGAGCATTTATTCTCACTCGCTAATACGAATACTTGCCTAGTATGTAAATATTTTCAAAATACGACACCTGCAGAATGCTTAACATGAAAACCGGATTGAACTAATTGAACTATCTAATCCATGAAATAGGGTAGCCCTTTAGGAAGCAACATACTGACGAGTGACCCTTCCAAATATTAATGTTGACATGCCGAACAAAAAAGTAAGAACGAAGATGACATTCAATGTTAAGTGAATACCTAACATTGATAGTTCAGCAATATAACAAAAAGAAAATGCATTGGGTAGAAATCTTTTACGACTTAAGCATGTCCGTCCCGGGCAATTGATCCGTACACATCTTGTTTACGAAATGAAAGAAGTACACACTTACCTAGCGACTCCAAGATCGGGAGTGTGTGAGTCAGGTACGTCGTAAAGCTCTTCGCTAGCCTCCGAAGAACCACCGGTGCATGTGCAAGAAATAGGAGGGGAGGGTTTGTGTAATTATGAGAAGAATATACAGGATGTATCAGTACAGCAGTTACCAGTACAGCAGTTACTAACTTTCAGGAGAGAGACTATGGGAAATCACATAGCGATTCATGGTCGGAAACGCTTCCCTGGCGCGGTAGTGACGTCACAAAACACAAGAGAGAAGTGACATAAACAAGAAGAGAATACATATTTATTATTCTTAATACGGTAAAAAAAAAGCTAGGAAAAAGAACGTAAAGAGATGTAGATCGTCATGATCAGCCAAAGACTTCCCAGAATTTTTGCTGTATTAGGATTAATAAACATGTTTTGTCCTCTTGTATGTGTCCTTTATTTCTCGTGTTTTGTGTTGCAGGAAAGCGTTTCCGAACATGCATTGCTATGTGACTTCCCATTGTCTGTGTGAACTGTGTCTCTCCGGAAAGTTTGTAACAGCTCTACTGATACATTCTGTATACGGAAATGAGAGACGCGAAGGTTACAATCCCGTGGAGAGGGAAAAAGTTTAAAATACGATGTTCATATTTTCAATTGAAGCAAAGAGATTTTAGTCAGCGCCTAACCTCTGTGTCCTTAACGCTGGTGAGGGGTGACATGATGTAAGTATGGAGCAGCGTCGGAATGAATGGGCGGGGGAAACGGGAGATCCCCGAGAAAACCCGCCAACCAACGGCATCGCGCGGTACGAATCCCACACGCAAAAATCTGGAGACCGACCCCACCGGGAATCGAACCCGAATCGCCTTGGTGGTAGGTGAATGTTTTGGCCGCTGTGTCAGTCGCGGCCCCCACATAAATAAGTACATAGTACAGAATAAAACAGTAGGGCAGTGGATAACCATGACTGGATTTAGTTTCTTGGAAGTATTCCATTGCAAAATGAATGACTGTCAAAGAAAACTAAACAAATAATAGAAAACCATAAATAAGCAGAGTATGCTTTAGTCAACTTTCCAGTTCCCAAAACGTCGTAACACTGTCTGTCTGGAAAACTACTGTGTTTTGTTTCGTCTCAACATTTTGTAGTTTGTCCATTCTGTTTGTGTCTGATATCTGTTGCGTTTTGTCTCGTCACTTCGTTGTGTCGTTTTGTTATTTTTCTGTTCGTGTCTGATATCTACTGTGTTTTTTGTTTCGTCTCATCGTTGTGTCGCATGTTACTTGGTTTTTTTATTTTTTATTTTATTTGTTATTATTTTAATTTATTATCTGTTTGTTCCTTGTTTTATTTGATCCCATTCCATTTTGGAATTTATTGTTGGGTATGTATCTTGCTGACTAATGCATACTCTGCTTATTTATTGTTGTCTATTATTTGTTTAGTTTTCTTTGACAGTCGTGCAATGTAGTACGTCCAGGAAACTAAATCCAATCACGCACTCCCATTGCACAGTTCGTTCATAGATCATAGTGAATAACCATGCGTGGTCTTTTTATCAGACAACGCAGAGAATTCATACTAGAGGACGACTGATATAACACATTTTGGTCAGTGCTTAACATCGAGGTCTTTAGCGCTGATAAATGGTGACATGAGATGAGTATGGAGCAGCGCCGGAGTGAAGGGGCGAGGGAAACGGGAGATCCCTGGGAAAACCCACCGACAATTGACATCGTCCGGCACGATTCTCGCACGCAAAAATCCGGGGACCGACCCCGCCGGGAATTGAACCCAGATCGACTCGGTGGGAGTCGAATGGTCTGACCATAGAGGCTAGGAGGTCGTACGGTGTACATGTTTTGTCGTCTTTACCTCTTCCGTACTTCTAGGCCTCGAACGTGCAAAATTCGCTAACCCTGAGAAGTTCGTAAAGAAATAGTTCCAACTTGGCTGCAACACTTTCGAGAGCACGTAGGTATGTCTGGGTAGACATATTTTGTGCCTTCGAGGCCTAGAAGTGTGGAAGCGATATGGACGAGATTGTACGTGAATCACGCCTCTTCCTAGACTCTAGGCGCAAGTCACTGAACTAGCATGCAGTCTTATCGCCGACAACGCGCATGTATCACACACTCAGTGCTGACCCTATCATTTTATGAAGTATTATTAAGGCCTCGCTCTTTAGTTATGCCTTAGTTCCCTAAAATATTTTTAACGCAAATTAATACATATATTGAACATTAATTTTTAGAGTTTTAAATCTTATAATATATCAGTTTGTATCTGAATTTTTCTGTTGCAATACACCACACCGATCTTTAGATTTTTGCCCCTGAATTATTATATATGTTGTGGTAAAAATAAGCCAAAATGAAGAAAAATTATTTTTTGCTAGCAAAGGATTCATTACTTAAAAAAAAACGCTCTGGAAGAATTGTGCATCGTATGACTATAAACAGTCTCAATTTTTTTCAAAGAATTTGGTTAAAACATATTAGTTATTTGCAATTGTTAAAACTAAATGAAAAACAATTGCCTTAAGGGCGCTGCCTACCTCGAAGCCACGGCGGGAGCAAGCATACGGTTTTACAGGTTAAATGATTTCCCAGCTGGCTCAGTAACGGTTCAAGTTACACATATGCCACCACTGACTTTTTTGTTCGTCTTGGTGCCGCGTACATTGCTACGGATCGTGTAGGCAGTTTTTTTTCAATACCCTGAAAATTGTGGGCAAAAATGCATTTTTACACACAAAAAACACCCGAAAACGGCTGTTCATCATTTATTTTCTGTAATTTTATTTGCGTAGCAATTTCCTCCTTTTCTTGGCGCAGAAAATGGTTTTCGTCCGGAAGCAATAACACGAAAGGTGACCGAGTGCCACTGAAAATAATTTAACATGTAAAACCCTATTCTTTCTCCGACAGGGCTCCGAGGTAGGCAGCGCCCTTAAACATAAAGGTTTATTGAACACGACTAAACCTTTTTAAATATTCTGTCCTACGACATACGTACCTAAAATAGACAGCAAAAACTCAAATTTCTGCTCGTTTTCGGCCGCTAGAAAATACGCTTTAATGATTATCGGTGAACTTCAAAAGGGGTAAACACACGTGTGACGTACTTTGATTGTCTCCTAAGCAGACATCCCTCATGTGCGTTGACTAGTTTTCGAATAATCTGGTAACGTCGGAAGCTCTGACGCCGCTTTCTCCGCAAAGACATTACTGTAATATCTCTCTGCCTTCGACTGCAGCCAACGGCGACCTGCGAGACAGGGTAGAGAAAGGGCGTAGAAGGTCGGAATGAAGCGGAAGTAAGTCATCCTCAGAGACAAGATTGCAGTGCTCCTTCATTCAGCTCCCTCACAGTCACTGACGTCTTTCAACTGTCTGACAACCGTGCCCGTCATTTATCACTCGTTGTACCCCTAATACCTCTCGGCTCACCCGGTACTCGTTACGTTCGTCTCTAAACAATGGTTCCCAGGATTCAGCTTGTTACTGTTAAGAGGACTGTGTACTTAGCCGTTGAACGGTGTTGTGGCGTGTCACGTTTTTACGCGAAACCGCTAAACTTATTCTTATTGTAGTTATCTATGAAAAGAACGCCCACTTGAAAGTACAGACGCCACATTTTGAAAATTCAGTATGCCTGTTAGAAACATGATTTTGGGGCTTCTGGAAATGACTAAAAACGGCTATTTTACACTGCTGTAACTCAGAAAATACGACCTGAATCCATAAATTGCAACATAAGTTTTGTGAATTTGTCTTTACCCCATACTATGCAAAAAAATTAGGGCCACCGCTTAAGAGTGCGTTGTAGATAAACAAATGCTGAAATTATCAATTTATTTCTACGTTTTTTTCGAAGCCAATATGGATCAAATACTCAATGACAATCCTAGATAATGGAATTTGCCAACTTTATGAATAAATATTTATCCAGAATTACTAATTCGTTACGCGTGATCTCTTGCACCGCAGTTAAATGCACGAGGTTCCGGCGTCAGAGATTATGCCTCAGAAGTTCGTAACACTGGAAACAATTTTGTTTAAAACGTTGGCTAAAACTATTGTCTAGGATTGCTATTGTTTAACTTTCGCAAATTGGCTACAAGAAACCTACAGTTATAGATTAATGCTGTTAGCGTTTAATTATGTACCACAACCTCTTAAAAGTCCGATAGGGAAAACATTTCTACGAAAACATTTCACGCCAGTTTAGCGCGCTGCGAAAAGAGACCATGTGCCTATCGTCGAGAGTGGTACTCTGACTTCTATCGCTCCGCTGTTCCCGCTCAGCAAACGGTGAAATATTAAAATGGTACACACAACTCTTAAGGTGAACTTTTTTCTTTGGTCTACCACGCGCTTCAAACACGTTCCAGCATGTTCGTAAATACATTTCTTAACGGAACTATTTCCTGTATGCTGAATTTGCTAATGCACGAAAATAAAACTTACCTCTGACAAGTACTTCACGATCATTACAAACACTCCAACATAGCTAAAAGTGGCCTTTTCAGACTTCCCTACTTCAAAGTGTTCTAACCTTGAACCGAAATTGTCGGTTTGACCGGCAAGTTTTTACGTCGTCCGAGAATTTTGGACACTTCAAAATTCCAGCTACTAAAATATTGACTTCATTTTACATCTGTGTATTCTCCGCAGCTAAGTTTTCAACATTTCACGTCAATAGAAACACTTACGTACCTTGTGCTCCAGCAATTTACTTGTATTAGTTCGGAACATTTTACGACGCAGTGTGTAAACACGATGTTTCGCCTCCATAGACTAGATGTGAATTAAGCAGAGACACAGGTGCAAAGAGTCCAACTAACCTTGCGCTGCACTAGTCCACTCAAGTGAATGGCGCCGTACATCAAGAAACTGTTCTTCGTGTTATTATAATTAATTTTCTTGTCAATATCTGAAATTTATAAATTGAGATATTTTGTG
>PNEQ01071063.1:128908-174863 GCA_003012365.1 Medauroidea extradentata
TAATAATTTTATTGTAATTTTTATGTGTTACTGTTGCTCCGCCATGTTGGGCGGACTATTTTCAGGGATTTAATAATCGCTCGCTGTTAGTATAAAGCTTCCTGGATTTCTCATATGTGCGTTCAGTCGGCTTCCAGTGAAATGTAAGTGTTGCTTTGTTATTCGTTATTGTAAATGTGGAATGGGTTGTTATGCTGCAAGACTTGTAAATGATTAATTTGTGGCGCCTTGTTTAGTTTCGTGTTTATTTATTACTTGAGTTGAAGTCCTGTAGCATAATGGCCCAAGTCCTAGTGTTTCGTTCGTGTTTTGCTGTTCGTGTTTTTTTTTTCTCTTTTTTACTTATTAATTCCGGTTAACTTTCGCGTTCGGGTTTTCAAGTGTTTAACTTCTAGTAACTTCCATATTTTCAGCTTTCAGAGAGAGAGAGAGAGAGAGAGAGAGAGAGAGAGAGAGAGAGAGAGAGAGGCAGACATTTAAATATTTTGAGTTTTGTTCGTATTTGTTGATTAATATTTGCTGGCGTGTAATTTTCAAGGTTAGACCTTTGCAGAGAAAGTAAATTTATTGCAGATCATTTATAATATTTGGATTGAGTAATTTTCATGCACCGTATGTGCCTGCATTGAAACTGTGTTAGGGTAATAGGTATTGTATGCATACTACCGAGGTATGGGACTCGGTAGATTTTGCTGCTGTATGTGTATCGGGGCGTGTGTCCCCCTGAAGTTTACCACCTATAAGTATAGGGGTTTTTTCAGACTTGTGGTCGTATTGTGTATTCGCTACTGAGGTATGGGACTCAGCATTGTTCTTTGTTATTGTTAAAGTTAGTTTCCTATAAGGATAGGGCTAGCACATGTGTAATATTTGTCTTTGTCTTTCGCTACACCCTTTGCAGTGCTCTCATTTAGGCCTTCACTGAATCATATTATCCAGATAGACAGATTAGCTGATATTTCTGCACGCCTGTTTATAGTAATTCATAAAGTTAATGTTTAATGTTATGTTTGTACTTTCATATTTTTCTTTATATTTACACTTTTTGACTTGTGTTTCTGATTATTTGAGTTTGTAAAATGGTTAGGTTGATGTTTGTTTTTTGATTTTTAAGTTTTGAATAAATCCCTGTTGGGATTTGAACCCGACTACTTGTTCTTTAATTGATGTTGTAGTTACAGTTACCTTTTCTTGATTGGAACATTAATGTGATTTTGATCGCTGCTAATGATGTTTGATTGGTATTAATTTACTGAGGTGTTAGAAGTTAAGAGTTTAGTTTACTTTTGAGTGAGGATTACTTTTGCCTTTGCGCCCTTGCAAATTTCCAGGGATTCGCCACCCTCTTTACATTGATCTTGTAACTTTGTTACCGTCACCAGTGGTTGAGGTGCTAGCCCCTAAGTAGGGAACGGTACAACCTGATGCATGTGAAACTTAGATAGAAATGTGCACTGAACAATTAATTATACGGCAATTTCTTGAAAATTCCATTGTAAAAATTGATTAGGTAGAAATCTTACAGACTTGGCTCGTGACGATGTGGTATTTGAGGCGCGCTTCAAGATCGCCCTTATAGTTCCGTCACATCTGATACTCTACCGCTCAGCGCCCTTAAAAACAAAACGTTTATTAAAATGTTTCTCTGAATGGATATTTTGTTTTCAGTAAAATTATATTATTATTTGCACTGCTACTTCTATTGCCAGTATTAATTAAAATTGTCCTTAAAAAAAAAAAAAAAGAAACTTTAGAAACTGTGGTACGTTTGTTGCCAAAATATGCTCGCAGTCACTAATTTGAATTCTGAACTGTGTCATTTTTTGGTAGTAATTTGGACATCCGGTTAAGATAAAAGTTGTCTTGGAGCACGATTTTGTTTTACATCTGTGTCGATCATGCCAAGTTTCATAGCCTGTTTCAAAGTTTCGTATAATCACAGTTGCTTGAATGCTACAATATGTGGGTAGGTGTTAGCTGCAGTACAGGGCGTAACTATGCTAACTGTAAATGCTAACACGACAGAATCGCGGCAACGATGATAACCTATGAGTAATTGTACAACTTTACGTTTGAATTAATGTGAAGTAGTTAAAATAATTTGTTGCCTAGGTGTTAATTATTTACCTCATAACATATTCTGAATATATCTCTTAGTCATTTCCATCTGGAAATCCACGTATATTTCACAATTTAATCTATGCCCATTGTTCACAAATATTTCCAGGCAACTAAACGGTGTTCAGAGTTAGTCTTACACCTGTCGTTTAGTAACTGTTCTATTTTATTTAGTCGGCTGTAAGTATCATTCAAGAGAAATCTCTTATCGAAATGGTAATTTTTTTTTTTTTTTTCGTTTCTGTCGCCAGTAAATTACTTATTCTAAAAATCGGAACCGTGAGACAATTAAAGAACAAACAGATATTTTACAATTTGTAATAGTAATATTTAGTTGCAGATTATATATATATATATATATATATATATATATATATATATATATATATATATATATATATGAGAGATATATAGAGAGACACTAGCGTAACATTATTTTATGTATGGTGCGTCAAATAAACGTATAACCATATTCAGACTGTTCGGGATTTGAACCTGCAACCATAATATGATGATCAAAACAAGTGGTAGTAAGATAAGTTTGATATCTGTGAAGCGCAAAAAAAGGGAAGGGAGAGGGACTTGTCACATGCTGTGTTGCCGAATTGTGCACGTAAAACATCGTTGTGCAATATTTTGTCACGGTCTTTTTCGTAACCAATTTACCCGTGTGATAACCTTGTCAAGCTACCCCCATGAGAGGGCAGTGAAAATTGAAATAAGTATTTAACGCTACTTTTTATGCGTTTCTTATTGATTGCCACATGCATAAATGCTGAATGACCGTCGGTACATTTTGCAAAATAAGTCTTGCAATACTTCAAAGGTTATTTTTTATGTAGTTTTTTAGTGTAGAACATCACATAGTCTGTACACCTGTGTCAATTACATGTGAAAAAGCCGTTAATAATAATTGTTATGTAAAAACGACGCCAACACCCCATTTGTGCTTTTCCAACAAGACATTTTATTTATTTATTTTGCGGATCTGTAATCTGTCGTGGACGGTAAACTAAAATATTACCTTGCGTTTTTACACTATAATTATTGTAAACGGTTTTAGAAATTAACATATGTTACCTACAGAACTGGAAATAAAAGATAAATATTTTAATTCCTCTAAAACAGTGCCACGTAAAGTAAAATCACAAGATGACTTTCGTTTAACTTGCACAGTAGATTACAATTTCTAGAATGCAAACAAAATTTTTGCTTATTTGCAGTTATAATTTTTTAATTCGGTTTAAACTCATCCCTTTTAATGTGGTTTGTATACAAACCACGGCCGCAGAGGTACAGATCTGCACACGCGCCTATCTGCCAATGTATTTTGCTTGACCCTCTTGTTGTTTGGCTGCAGTTCGCCAAGTTACCGAGTGTTGTGCATCTTTGGTGCTACAATCAGGGCGGTCGGGCTTAAACTCCACCCACTTTTTTCCATTGTTTACATTATAAAGTAAATAAAGATTGCTGGAGCCATGCTTTAGGACTGTGAGCGAATGAAGTATTTCTTAAATTGATAAAAAATATGTTCTGATAAATTGTTCGTCTTTATAATGTACACTGGAAAAAAGTGGGAGAGAAGCGGGCGAAGTTTGAGCCCGACCGCCCTGATTGCAGCGTCAATGATGCACAACACTCTCGGTAACTTGGTGAACTGCAGCCAATCAACAAGGGGGCCAAGTTTCCAGGCGAGTGTCCAGACCTGTTCTTCTACGGCCGTGTTACAAACACAACTTTTTTTTGGTTTATACACCATCGTTTAGTAATGTCCTCAGTCTGCATTTTGCACCTAAGCTACAGATCACATAACACACGCAATACTGTGTACACATGTGCATTTTGTTGTGTGCACTGCATTCTCGACGGTAGAAACTCAACTTAAACAACGTGTTTATTGCTCACGATAACGTAATAAATATTATATGTTTCTGGGACTCTATCCCTGCAGCTTCATTTCGGATTTGAAAGAAAACTACAACAATAGCACCTTTTTTTTGTTAGACAGGTAACGTTACTCTATCAACCATATCCAAATGTTCGAAAATCCTGACGGTTAAAAAGCGGTGCGTTATTAGAGGGTAGCCACTTCTGCTATTTTCATAAAGATGGAATGTATTAAGTAGCATGTGTTGTTGATGTGAAGATCCCAGTAGCATTAAAAAAAAGCTTAAAGTATTGCTTCGTATGCCAATTAGTTTCCCACATCTTGGGCAAATACGGTTTTAAAATTTCATATTTAGGTGCAGGGTGCAGATGACTCGCTTAATATGAAGTTAAGGTAAAAAGTGCAAAACAAATTTTCGTTTATTTTTTCCCCGAGGAACATGCATGAGGAGTTTGTCTACTCTGTGTATATATGTATACACGACCAGAATTTCTAATTTATTTCCCTGCGTAGCTGACGAACTATTTTAAAAATATTTAATACGGACGTGTAAACGAAACAAGAAAACACGGGCTGCAATATATTCTTGAAAAGGCTGAAGACTTAGCTGTAGTTTGTCTTCACAACACGGGAATGCGAATAAAGCACATACCACAACGGAAGTAATACGAGCTGAAGCACAAGAGAGGAAGTTTTTGGCGGGGAAATGGGGGCTCTGCATCTGATACCGGGCGGAAAGAAAAGAAAATGTTGTACTCGGCGTGCGATGGCAAAGGACCGGCATAAATCACGCAGCTTTACGTCACGTCAAGATGGCGGAGAGTTTCAGCCTGATAGAGTTCGTACACAAGGCGTAGGGATAAACCGTGGCATCAATCAGTCTCGGACAAACACGTGCAACAACCGGCCAAGCGCGCAAATACGCTTTCTCCTCGACATTCTTCGCTTTTACCGTTGTGTTCCGACTGTAGGTATCGCCATGATTTACAACTCCATTACGATGATTACACGCTAAACAGATACTTGTTTATCTCTGACACGGATCTCGGCTCGAAACATGAAACGATGAGAATAATGGCTTCCCGCTTCTTAAATGTACAGAAAATTACTCGGCGAAAACTGACAATTCACGGGTGGCGCTTCCCACGAGCTTCTATTATGGTGAAGTGTTTTCGTAAATACGATTTTACGAAACATTTTTGCCAATGTACCCAAAGACAAGGACAAGACCATAAAAAACAATGTTTCGAAGCCCTTTAATATAGCTATGAACCGTCTTTTCTGACTGCTGTTCTTCAAAATTAACTAACTGTATCACAGAATATTTAGGAATACAGAAGTGTAATAGTCAGTAGGAGAGCGAACTCAGTCACATGCACCGGCAAAATGGCTTTCCTGGCTAGCAACATGACGGATACGACTACAGCCAATCAGCTTAGTAGTTAGTGGGCGGTAGCTTTATCTTCACGTTTGAGGCACGGAAACGGGGAAGGCGATAAGTCGATTATAACACGCCCGTCAAACATCTCAACGTCTCTAGGCGCGAAGGACTAAACTAGCGTGCATTGTTTTCATATAAACCGTTTTTCGACGGAATATCAAGCGATAACTATGTTATTTTATTTATGGAAAGTTTGTGGTAATGTCCAATGAAGGTATATATGACTTAGTTTTACGATTACGTTTAATATTTTTTCAGATACAGCAACGTGAAAAAGTTATTATTTTTTAGCACTTTCGAGAAGCTTGGGAATCATGTTTTTAAAAAGAGGACGGTATTTTTAAAATCTTAGGCACAAGGTTTGAAGTATGTCTTCTTTTCGTAGATAAACGCATTGGAAACATTTTAATAGATAAACAAGAAATAACACTTTCCGTACCACACTACAGCACGGGTCACGCGTCCGGTTCACTAACTCTGTTAGCCGACAGCACATGCCAATAGCACAGAATAAATAAGTACTAACAGAAGCGACAAGGAAGGATCTTTTTCATTGTTGCCCGACCAAAACGTTACGTTTGGTCACGTCTTGGTTTGAATACAATATTTGTGTTTTCCTAATGGAGGTTCTTACTAGTACGAATATTCTCGCAACAAAATATTTCAACAGAAAACGAAAATTAAAGAAGTTAAAATGTAAATAATTTATAGCGGTAAAAATTGTCCAATCGACAATGCATGCTTCTAAAGATATGCTGTTCTCGGCAAGATCAATCTGGGTGCAATTTATACAGAGCTTCGTTTCGAATGTTAGTAAAGTCTAAAGAATATTTTTATTTCTTTAAACGCAGCTCAGTGTCGAGTAAAACAAACGTTTTGCCGTACCAACCGAAGCCCATACTTTGTGTATTAAAATAAGGACGAAAATATAATTTAATTTAAGGAACTACATATGTCACAACCTATGTACAGACCAATCTTTAGATGCTGTAAACAATATTGTTTATATTCAGCAAAACCTTCCTCTGAGTGTATTAAACCTCAATGAGCAGCAAATTTGCGGTAATTGTATTTACTTGATCTTAAGGCGGACGCCAACTAGAGGCTATAAGTACGTTGCTGTTGGTCGGAAAAGGCATTTATTATTTTGGTATTACGAAATTGTTTCGCATGCATCCATGAAAATAAAAATACTTCAGACGATTGTGGATTGCGACTCTCACAGAATGAACAGTTTATTAAAAGCGACATAAGGACTTTTTTCAGTGTTGTTGTCACACCAGCTCTCGGAGCGCACAGGAAAGTAGCTCAACTTGACAATGTCGGAAGCCACTTATGAAAACTATTTTTATAGTTGTTTTCATACTACCTCTCGTGGTACACAGGAATGTAAGCAAAAGCCGTAAAATTTTACACTTTAATTTGTATAACGGTTTGTATTGCCAGATATAGAGAAATTTGCTTGAATTTCAACTGAATATTTGTAAATGGCAAACATGACTTTACTGATGTGTCGATTTCTTCACAATTATTTTTTAATTTGACCTTCAAAGTTTCTTAGCCTTTTAACATAGTTATAAACGCACCTAAAAAATTGCTATCAGGATATACGGGAAATTATACACATAACACGGCATTGAAATGTCCAATAGGTTATTTACGCGAAACCTTTTATTGCCTCCACTCATAAGTTTACTAGAGTAGATACGTTACATAAATACAATGAAAAATACAATAACGTAATTTATTGACTACTTTTTCTCTATTAAGATATCATACACAGTTTAGTGAAATCAAACGAATTTTATATTTTGAGAGATAACACAGCGTAAAGCAATGATCAGATAGATACTTTTCATCATGACAATATCCTTTCCTAGTTTATGTGATGATGTCAAAAACTGAATCTGAAGAGAGACGAAAACAAACAAAGCTTTCAAGCCTTCCAATGTATTTGTTTTTCTCTGAATCAACTACACAAATTCTCTGTCAATTGCCAAAATACAGTCCACTCACTTATTGCAACTGCTGTGTGGGTGTCTGTTATTCGGCCGGAACACTTCTCTCAAAAAATGTAATGAAAACATTTTCTCTCATAACATACTCGAGCGATTACATGCTTCCCCAATACATACTGCTCCCCAACAGAAGCCAACAGCCAATAAATAGCATTGGAGAATCGTCAACGATGAGAGCGTGGGTGAAGTATGGCAATGACAGCATGTCGGAGAGGAAGTGTGTTAGCATGACCTCTCTGAAAAGGAGGTAGAGGTTATCAACCGCTGAGGCGTGGACACAGTGCTGTGCCCTCGTGTCCTGGGAAGGTGAAGGACGTAGCAATTTAAATGTCATTCAATGAGTTACGGTTAGACCATCCGTGACTAGGTTAGCCTGTGGTTATTTTCACTTACGACCCTACGGGACTACGCAAGGTGTTATTCAGCTACCGGCTTTCGATACCGAATCGATAGCTGTTCCCGAGACTTAGGCATGTCATCGGGATCCTTAGTCTCACACCTTTCACAGCGCTCAACCCTCCCTGCACTCCCGAGACTTAGGCAGGCTAAAGTACTACGAGGGCGTTTTTACTACTCAACATTGTTGCTGATGTTACCTTAGGACAGAACTCCATTACGATAAATGACCGCTGTTGGCGCAACGGTTAGGGGCGTACGCCTCCCACCTAAGCGATCCATGATAGATTTCTGGCGGGGTGGACCCGAATTTTCGTATGTGGAAATCACGCATGGTTTTCTCAAGATCTACCATTTCCCCCAGTTGGCTGTAAGCTCCACAAGTTCCTAAAATAATAGAATTTTCACAGGTGACAAATCGAAATTGGACTCGCGGTAGCTTTTGTTGAAACTCTGTTGCTGGATTTGAAACTCACTACAAACAATGAGCATACATAACAAGCACCGACACGTTTCCACCACTGCCCTTGTGTTGATAAGAATTAGAAGGGTAGGCAGATCTATGGTGGGATCATGGGCGTTTCTGAGAACTGACGAGTTAGTTCAGTATGATGCATTAATATGTTACAGGACAATTGACTAGTATACATTGGAGCATTGTTTTCTGGTCATCTACTGGGAGTGTCATGTGAATTTTCACTACATTGTGCTAGGTTGGTAAACATGTCTTGGCCAAGAGGATTGTAAAATTTTTTGTTCTCAAAATAATCATTTACGAGGAAAAGTACGTCATATTAATAATCTCATGCATACTGAAGATACAGGCAATGATGCTGCAGCATACATCACTGACCAGTTTATTTGTAGAGCATCGAAAATGACAAATGTGTATCGAGACATCGCGCATAGATCTGTTCGCAATGCCGTTCCTTTGGCTAACTAGGGTGCAAGTGTTCTCTCAGCAACCAGAATTTTATTTGCACTGAATTACGCTTAAATAAAATTACATTGTAGATGATGTCAAACATAAAATATGCCGAACATAAATAATTTCAGATAAAATAAGAATATAAGAGTAATTGGCATCTAAAATTGGTTTGGTTGCTTTAGATACATAATATGTGTATCATTGTAATAGACACATATAAGTTTTGTATAAACTGATTGTAGGATAAGTCATAGACCATGCTGGAACACACCGGACGCAAATTATGGCGAACCACAGTTCGACTCCTGAGCCAGCCATCTTAATTTAAATTTACCAACATCTGCTAAAAGACATCCCATGTGAAAGTTGGGATGGTTCTTTAACAAAGAACATGGCAGTCACCTATCTATGATTCGCTGTTAAATTGTTATGCCCTACTGCTAATGTAGCTAACTTCTTTAGAGAAATGTGAGAAAGTAAATTTAAAATTAAAAATAGAAAATATTAATTTCAATAATACCTAATTAATCACAACAAGCCTCAATAGTTAGCAGCACGACACATACATTCATGATTTAAAGGTGGATTTTTTTCGATCTAAGATTTAACGTGCGAGTATTGTAGCAAACAAACTAGTAGTGTTTGCGCGCGTGTGTGTGTGTGTGTGTGTGAGAGAGAGAGCAGGAGGAGGGGGTTGGATACCCTTCCTGTCCTCAATGTTTTGCCGTCGATTTTCCATATTCATCTATATCAATTCAGTCATATTTTGTGGGCTGGTCGAAGCAATAGGTAGATGTCAGTTAGCTACAATTAGCTGCATTTATTTCAGTCACGACCTTGCCTATTGGCGGAAACTTGTACTGCTGATTGTTTTCATGTGGGGGTTTAACGATAACCATTCGCCAAACTTCCAGAATATTTTGTTTATCATTACCTATAAATCCTGTAATTAAGAGAGATCAGTCCGCTTGGTCTCACGCGTGCGTGTATGATGGAGTATAGATGGCGGGGGCGCGCATGCGCCGTGGAGAGGTAAGGGAGCCTCTTCCCCCACCACCTTGCCGAGTCCCGCCGGAGCGCGCGCTAGGGGCGGTCAGTCGAGTCGCTCGCCTCGCTCGCTTCGGTTCGCTTCGGCTGTCGTCGGCTCCTGACGCTCGGGCGGTAACTCGGAGAGAGGAGATAGCTGGCGGCGCCTGCTGGCTATACAGCCCCGCCAAGCACCTAAGCTGATTTACGCGGTGTAGTGGTGCTCTTAACTTCTGAAGGATTTTCCCTTTTCGCACTGAACATACTTATTTTTTGCTGTGGATATTTTTCCCAAGTATTCTATTTTACATTTAACAGTATGACTACGTTACCGTGTCAATACTTAGGACTATAATAATTGTATTACTCCAAAACCTGTCTGAATAAACACTACACAACTAAAGTGTTTAGTTCAGGGAACCGGTAAAATCCACGAGGGTTTGTAACATCCTTCCTGAGGTGTCAGGCTAGACAGTGACGAGTGAAGATCGACGTCCTCAAGGGAGAGGAATACGCCAGTGAGGTTTGTGCAACGACGTGTGGACCATGCAGGCGGGGCACCGCCGGAAGACGACCAGCACATCTATGTGCTCGTCCAACGAATGAAGTCGTCCCGGCGGTGGTTGAGTGGACGGGCAGAACGCGCGAGTGATGGAGCGAGGGGGCAAGTTTGCAGAGGAAGCTCCCCTAGAGGGTCGTGTGCCCCCGCACGGCTACCCCCGCTAGATCGCATCGATTGAGGTGTCCGCCTCGAACACTTTACTACCGCAGCCCGCGTGTAGCCTGGCACTAACCCCTCATTGCCTAGAACGCTCTCAATTAACCGCGGCAGCCCGTGGACGTTGCCTCAGAGATTCTTCTCACCCGCTGTTATATCTAGGAAAGGCAGGTAAGAAGGCGAAATACCAATTTATTTATGTCTAGGGATAGGAAAATTTCGTGAATTAAATGACCTACATGTTCAAATCAAATATCGCATTCGTACTCAAGTCCCGTCTATTCGTTCATTGTCTGCTGTTACACTAAGTAGCAGCTAGTAGATAATTTGTCGGGACTTGAGTATGCATAGTATATTTTATTCTTGTATGCAGGTCAGTGAATTCGCAAAATTTTCTCGTCCCTATTTATATCGCATACGTATTAAAAAAATTTTTAATGCAGGTATGTCTTTTCGCTAGTGTGTCTGAAGAAACTTTTCTTATATTTCACGAATCCATTTAACTTGACCAGAAATTATTTACCTTAAATAATAAGGCACATTTCAGTACATGACTTAATGGTATTTTCTGAACAGCATAACCACTATAAATTCCGTTTCGAAACCCCTCCAGCATCTTTACAAACGTCTTATGCCTAAAGATGATGGCTTATCTCGGGAAAACTTGACCGTTTGCAGGGTTTCAACGTACGTTCAGCTTATGAAAAGATTACTGGCTTTCGCTTGTACGCGGAGTTGTTACGATATTTGACAGAGCTAATAAGACTCCCGCTGTTATAACATTGTATGCCTATTAATGGTCTCCAGGCAGACACGATGTGACAGACGTATATCATCAAATCATACACGTCACAAGCAGCTATAATGTTTTTAAGGGTATGTTGGCACAAAAAAAAATTCGTGATATACCTAGAGACCAGAAAAAATTCACGGGTGTACTGACTTGTTGACCTCCAAGAATAACTATGTATTCAAGCAAACAACACTTGTTCATTAGCTGCTCGCTGATACAGTCGTATGGGGCACGTTAAGATATATATTTTTTATCGGAGCAGATACTTCCAGCGAATGTCAAATAATTGAACGACCAATTGCAAAAGTGACACGAACTTATACAGTTGCTGGAATTCCAGCGTGCGCTAAAGGAAAACGCAAATTTTTCAGGTCGCTAGATACCATCATCTCTACTTATGCCATACTGCATCAACTAGAGACCGAAATATTACGATAAAAGCGTGCATTTGACGTTGCCTCGTAGTCGTGTCGAGTAAAAGAGTTTTGTAACGGACAGTAGGAACACAGACAGGAAAGCTTGCAGGCTGATTCAGTTTCTGTTCGCATAGCGGCGACTTCTTACTTGCGTGTGCAAGCGTCACCCTATTTGCTCCCTTGTTCCCGGTCCTCAACAGAGGTTGAAAATCGCGAGTACACAACAGCCCTAAATAAAGAAATTCTGACGTCCTGAATTCAAAAGAAATCTTTACGTATGGCCATGATCCATTACTTCTCCTGATTTCAATATATATATATATATATTTTAATTCCTAACGACAACAGATATCGGAAACGTTTTGCGCAGTTTTGTTAAAAATTATTTTTACTATGTTGTATAATTTTTTTCCAGACAATAAATTGTATAGATTTGCCTTAATAGTTAATTGAGGGGGATTTTTTTCATTGCGTAGTTAGTTGAAACCTTTGTGTATTTAGTCTTGAAAAAAGAAATTGTGAACATAGTATACACTGATTTTAACAAAACTGTGCAAGAATTGTTTGATATATGCTCTCGTTTACGATTTGAAAAATAATTACCGAGTTTTCTTCAGACTGGTGCCAAAAACTCAAATATTTTTTAACCAAACGTTTTGAAAAAAAATTTAGTCAATGTGCAATCACACGATGCACAATATTGTGGACACGGTTTTTAAAATAATGTACCATTCGCCAGCAAATAAATAATTTCCTTCATTTTTGCTTATTTTCACGACGAAAAATGTGGTACTTTGGATAATGAAATCTAAAAAACCATTCAGTATAATTCTACAAAAAAATTCAGCTACAATATATAACATAAAAGTGTCAAACATATGCAGCGAAATTTTGATATGAGTATTAGGCAGCAATAAAAAAAAATATTTTCGAAATCACTGCAAAACTCCGTAACAACGCCTTGCTGGATTTCCTACACATTCACACTCCAGAACTAAAACGATAAAAAAAAATATATGTTTATCTTGGTATCTACGCCAATCAGGGAACACTGAACGATAACTAATATCCATAGTAAAGCTATCTCAACGCCAGCGACATTTGTGAGGCCGTTCCAGTGTTTCTGGCGCAGGTATGCAACCCGCATTAACCCCTTATAAATCAAGGCTAAAGTTATTATCGCTATAACAATAATATTATTACAAATATCAACATTATCTTCGCGCTTTATCAAAGTCACAGTCGTTCTTATTTTCGCTGCGTTCTGCAAAATCAAGTATTTAAAACGGTTAGGATTATCACTGTGATAAAAAAAAACTTTTTGTAAAATTCGTAGTAAACTATTCTTTACACTTGACTTCGGTGAACGCAGCGAATATAATAACGACTATGTTTAATAAACGCGAAGGTAATGCTGATATGTATAATACTCTTATTTCTACAGCGATAGTAAAATTAGCCTTGATTTATAATGGGTTAATACAGGTTGCATACATGCGCCTGAATCACTGGAACGGCCTCTTAAGGGTCTAATGTACCTGGCCATGGAACAATTTTGTAGCGTGCCAAGATTATTATTTTCTACATGGAACTGCTTAACTTATTCCTAGAACACACGCTTGAAACTATGCTTCTCTCATTTTGAAATGCTTATTATGAACATTATTTTGGAATCCCAAAAATTTAAATAAATCATTAAACTGCTGTATCTACAAAATACCATCCGGATTAATGATACACGACACTTGAAGCATTCGTTCTATTATATTACAAACTTTCAACATATAAAAATGTGGAGAGTCTTTTGAAGTCCCACATGAAAGAAGAGTAAAACGAAAACACTGCAAGTCAGTTTGTCACGGCGCGAATAGAAGCGACGCGGTTATTGTCGAGTGAGGCAAGCTGACCCTTATCGCATCAAGCGCGGAAATATGTGAGAGATTTTGGTCAGCGCTTAAAGGCGCCTCGTACCACGATCTTTAAATTCGTCGCAGTGTGTTCGTAAACAGGTTTTTTTTTTCTACGTAACTATCCCACGTGTGCCAATTGTGCCGACGTACGAAAATAAAACACACTTCAGATAAGGTCGGAATGTCGTTTTTAAGATACTGTGCTCATTGAAAACGCTGTTTTTAAGCCCTCCAACATTGCTAAAAAAACGACCTTTCCAGATTGTCGTACTTCAAAATGTACCAACAGAATGTATGTTAAAGTCCGGTTCAGACGTGCACTGAACTTGGTTATAGATTTAAAGTCCCATAGTAAATGTTGTTCGCGTTATAGGCCCAGAATTGACGGCGCGCATCAAATTCCGCATCGCATCAACGAGGCAAGGGGTCGCGGTGACCGAGGAGTCAGATCTCTCGCCTCCCACTAAGACGATCCGGATTCGATTCCCGGCGAGGTCGGTCCCCGGATTTTTGCATGTGAGAATAGTGCCTTGACGATGCCGCTGGTCGGTAGGTTTTCACGGAGATCTCCCGTTTCCCCCGCCCTTTCATTCCGGCGCTGCTCCATACTCAGCTCTTGTCACCCCTCACAAGCGCTTAAGACCTCGATGTTAAGCGCTGACCAAAATCATATCACTCACTCACTCAACGAGCCAAGCGCTGAAGTTGAATGCTGGTTCAGTGTTTGGCTCGCTGAGGTGATGCAGTAATAGATGCGCGCTTCAGGGTCGTCCTTAAACCCCCACCAATTCTGGGCCTCTAACGCACAGGTGGGCGGCGCCTGTAACGTCAATGTATTTAGCGCAGGTGAGGGGTGACACGTTGTATGTATACAGCAGCGCCGGAATTGTAAGACGGAGGATACCCAACGGCATTGTCAGGCGATAATCCGGGGACCGACCCCGCCGGGAATCGAACCCGGATCGCCTTGGTGGAAGGAGAATGGTCTGACCATTCAGACTCCGCAGCCACTCAAACACACAATGCAATTCATATGTACTTAAAAAAATATGCTTTATTTGTGCAATTAAAAAAAAAATACTTTGATCTGCGTTTTTAAATATTGTAGCATGAGACCCATGATGTTTAATTTTAGTGTAAATTATTTCATTTGAGTATGTCACATATTTTTTATTTTACATATATTCCCATAACTTGCAAGTTTTGACTTTGAAATACCACTATGATTACGAGAGCTGAAACATTTTTATAAGTGGAAAATGCAGTCACAGCTAACGTCTATAAAACGAACACTATGACGTAAAAATATAAAATTGTGCATGTTTACTACGTAAATATTTTCCAAAAAATTTTAATTTTTTTAAAGTGATGGATTGCCAAAGCAATATATGTTCACATAATATTCGTCATTTTTTTCTCACTAACTACCGAAAGTCAAGGCACGACAATCAGAAATTATGATACTGATGGGATATAAGAACGTTTGTTACTATCTGCCGGTTGTGTTTTAAAAATAAGTAAGTTTGTCTTATAAATGTAAGAAGGTGTTCAAAAGTATCATCTGCTGATTGTAGAGCCTTGATTTTCAACAGTCTGTTGGAACTTTTTAAAACGAAAATGGTGAAAATTCATTGTTTTGGCAATTAATCTCCCTTAAGGAGGATCAGTACCGGCAATTTTAGAATTATACGTCGTATGCATTTGATTTAGCTTACACATTTTCTTTAGTACTGTAAGCTTCGATAAGGTAGAGAGAATACATTTTTTTACGTTGTATACAGTAGGCATTGCTCGACTGCTATTGCTTATACTATATCTGAGACCATCCGTAGAAAATAAATTACATTCTTACTCCGGAAAGTTACTAGTCAAAAACTAGTAAAGGTAGTGAAAGTGTGACAATTTGGTAATCGTTGCCCCTCTTCTCAAACCTGGTAAGCCCCTTCCCTCCCCTACCCTTTTCGGCCTATTTTCCTCCTCATCCTCTCTAAAGTTGTCGAGAGAGCTATTCTAGCCCGCCTACTAGCAATTGTCACTTCCGAATCCCTACTTTCACTTCACCAATTCGCACGGGAAATGTTAATAAATCTCACTGTATGCAACTTACAACGAAGATTGAATAATTTGAAAACGACAGGTAGTGATCCCCCTTAAGGATGCCGCCTGGACAGGTCACCGTGGGCTAAGCATAACGTCAGGGAAAAATTAATCACAAATCATTTCAGTCGTTCTCATGGCGTCTGCTTAAGAATTGCGTGCCGGACGATGTCATTGGTGGGCGGGTTTTCTCGAAGACCTACCGTTTTCTGCCTGTTACAGGCTAAACTCACCTTTTGCCACCCCCTCTTTTTTTTTCCAAAGCACTGACCATCATATCTTCATTAACTCGCTCCATTCTTCTCTCTTGTGTATACAAACACTGGGAGAGTCAAAATTGCTGTAAATTATATTTCATAGTCACTTTAAGCAGTTGTGTTCTCTATAAAAGAAGCCGCCTTTAATGACCTTGCTGTTGACGAGACGTAAAAATCCCAATTACCTTACGTTCTCTATAAAAACATCATATTGATATTAGTCAAATTTCAAACTTTTATATTTTCTTTTGGGCCAAAAAACATGCACTTTTGATAAAACTGGCGCTGAATTTGGGTGCCTTGCGCTTAGAGGTGATAAAGCAAATCCTGAATTAGGTGAAGTTTGTCTTAACTCCGCGCCCATTCCGTGGCTACGGTCACGGGTAATAGTCATGGAAGGCGAATACCTTAAGCAATGAAAGTCTAAAATAGTAAATCTGGACGTCCGAACCACGTTTTACTGTAAATATCACTAGCTTACTACATGCCACTAAAATAACTGAGCACTGAAGTCTTTGCTGTATACATAATTACAAAATATGAATGACTATTCTACCTACCATGTGTTGGCCATATACGCTAGTCTAGACAGGATATTTTATTTTCCTGACGTAGGCGAATAAATAGATTCGTAATGCAAGATATAGAGCCATGGCCTTGAACTTGTGGAAATAAACCAGCACACTATTTGTTCCTTTCTCGCTGGCTTCAATCACAACCGAACGCTTATTTACGATTCTAAGTTTTTACCTATTGAAAAGGAAATACCTTGTCTAATATGGGACATGCAGGTTTAGCAGAAGAAAACCTAATTTCGCTCAAAAACTGGCTTTGGTCATAACATGCATGACCAGATGCAGAGTTTTTGCTGGGAGTTTCTGGAGAGGTTGCTTTCCTGAAAACCACACATTTGTTAGACATATAGATTACATTACAATTGTAATTTTAATGTCAAAACTAAATGCATAAGTACATAACATACGTGTTGTTTAACTATCGTAATATATACACATTCATTAAAACAACGTACATAACACCGCACTGTAATTAAACCTTCACGTCTTGAATTTGCTTATTAGAAAACTGTTTATGATATTGATTCACAATCAACAGGATATTTTTTCGTGCCTGTTGTGCGAAATTCATAATAATATGTTAATGGGGGGAGTTCTAATTTTTTAATCATGCTTTTATTTAAAAGTATGATTAATTTAATGAACAATAATACCATACTTTCTTTACATCAGTATAGCTCGTGATAGACATAAATAAAAAGAGCAGTCTTTTTTGCGCGGCAAAAATGTGAACCGCCCTGTTGATATCCCTGTGACGTCACGATACTGTACAATTTATTGTAAACGTTCAGGTCACGAAATTGTGTTAAATGAAGTAGTTTATACGGTAGAAACGAAAACGAGTACGGTTGGAACTCCGATGAGTATAAATATGTGTAGTATTTCGTTTGCACAGCAATAAAATGCAATTTACCCCGAAAAAAGCTCAACTATAGCGCCGTCTGACAAATCAAGGCGAACTACTACATGGTTTAAGATAGAAGAAGATACTAATAGTTTGTTATTAACGACAAAAATACAGTATGCGATTGTAACGATTATTCTTATGCATTGTGTACAATATGACTGGGTTAGCATAAAATAAACAAGTCTTTTTAGTTAAAAGTCGCAGTAATAGCCTGCAGTATGCGACGAAATTTCTGCAGGTGTAATACTTTTGACTGTTCCACTGGCTGTGGCAACGTCATTAGCCAATAAGCGAGTTCAAGGCACCCGTGATTGGCTGATAATTCGAGAGGTGGGAAGGGTCGAGCGAAAATTGCCCAGAGATGGCAGCATGGCTCTTACTGCCGTTCACGTGAAACGTAAACATTATTGACAGAAAAATTTTACTTTTAATTAAAAATAGATCTGATATAGTATATTCCCGAATCATGCAACCCGGACGTTTGATCACCAATCTGAGCCAGGTTTGGTTAAATGCATTCCAGCTATTAGCTAGAAAGGTTCGTTTTTTGTAAGCTTGTGAACTTCATTTGGCTGGCATTTCAAACCTAAACGTATGATTCTATATCGGATCTGAAACATTAAAATGAATTCGTAGTAAGTTGTTTTCACTATGGAAATTAAATTAAATTGACGAACTCAAACCTATAACTAAAACGTTGCAATGTATGAGAGTTACTAATACCTTGCGGTTTGTGAAATTTTTATTGTTAACTAAAAAAATCTGCAACCTTGTGTGCTTTAATAACGGGCGAATTTCGAGAGCTAGCTTTTACGTAACCGGTTTCACTAAATGTTATCAGTTTTTTCAGTCAGTAAGGAATGCTAATACCTACACACAATAGGGCCTGGTGGGCGGTGACTAAGTACGGCTAAGTCATAAATGCGTTAGCCAATAAGAAAGTGTTTTCAATGTTTACGGCGGCGTTTGAAATTATGGAATTTTTAAGCTGAACAATTTGAAAACTAAAATATTCACGTAGCTATTGCTTGCCTGGCTGCATGTAGTGCCGAAATAATTCAGGACAGTCATACTAATATTAAAAACTTTTTCTAGAAATGTTACATATAATTCACACATTCGTATTTAATCGAGTACCATAGTGGTAAAACTTTAATTTAAAGAAGTTAGGCTTAGTTATGAGGGGTAAGGATGCGTTTTTCAGCGTAGGAAGAAACCCATGATTGACGAAGATCTTGTTCTTTGCTAGTTCTTTTTAATTGCGTTAAAATATGCAAACGTACTAATTTCAGAAATATTGTGAACCTCAGTACTTTGTATTAAATTTTTTACTTTTTTAAAAATTTTGTATTGTTTAAAAGGGAAATGTTGTTTATTTCAGACAAAAATATGATTGTTTGCTTATGTATATACAAAAATGCATTACTCTTGTAAAGTATATTGTTGGAAGAGATAAATAGACTAACAAATATTCGTTTATTTTACGGAAGAAAAAAATAATGCGCAATGTAGATGCAATTTTTTGAGCGAGCTTACAAAAATAGCTCGAAAAAATCTTTTGGTTGAATCATTAAATTTTGTAGGTTTCAACAAGTCTTTCTGTGGCAGAACATAGAATCATTTCACACAAGAGAAAATAAATACTCTTCGGAACTGAATATCGCTAGTTTCCGAATCTACAATTGCAATGATTCTGAAACGATGGCAAAGATTGAAAACCAACGTTTGACAACGGAAGAGACCACCGAATGCAAACGACATCTGGCGCGCTTGTCAAAAGGACAAAAGCGTGCGTCGTCATGGGGTTTTATCTTAGAAGTAATGAATATTCTGACTCTGACGGCGATTGTTTCCTGGCACTGTTTAATGTCGGGATGTCAGCACAAAGATATTCCCGTACACATCTCTGAGATTAAACTCTTTGTGTCGCATCGTCGCTAAAAAGCAGCCTTGTTATAGATTCATACTCGTCACGAGTCATAGGTTACACTTTTATGATGTGTCCGATGCAATTTCCGTGACATTTACCCTTTGGAAAAACCAATCCTTAAAACAGTGAAAATGTATTTTTTCAATAGGTACATACTTCGTTCGAAGTCCTTTAGAACCATAAACACCAAATGTCATGTTTCTAGCTTTAAAAATGACGTACTTTCCATACAAACATTTGTCCTTTATTTCACCCGCCTAGGAGATGAATTTGCAGAATCGTAAAATGCTGACGAATTTATTTATAAAAAGGAACCTTAACACAAATTCCCATAGTTTTTACTTAAAGGAAAGTTAAGAGACACTGGAAAATCGCGAAAATGATTAAAATAGTCTCCAACAAACTGTACTATATTAACTGTGACACGTGTGAACAGTTTTGGGACAAATCACACACGCTGTGTGTCCAAGCTGTACAGTTGTAACTGGGCCTGTTGTAGATGTAAACAATGCTACAAATGAACTATAGCCAATATAGATACAAAACATTCAGTGTTATATACAGCATGTTGGAACGTAGCAAATAGTCAACTATTCCCGCGATTTTCCAGTGTCTCTACCTATAGGTCTTGCAAGATTGGACGACAGTTACGAGGGACGGTTTGTTGTTTACAGACGAATTAAAGACGTTTAGTCGTAGCGTACCAGAGTTAGGATTGCCCTAGTCAAATGTATAGGGACTAACAAGCAACTAAAGTAAAACGTCAGGAATTAATACACTACGTTGAAGCCTTGCGAACAGACAATTTTCTCGTGGTAAATCACCATCCCTGATGATTCAGTGTTATTTTTGGCACGCCTCAATATCTCTGACTTATTGTTTAACCTACGACGCAAAAAGACGGGTGTTATAAGTTTGACGTGTCTGTCTGTGGCATCTTAGCTCCTAAAATAATGGACCCATTTTGATGCGGTTTTTGTTTGAAAGCTGACACAATCGAGATGGTTCTTAGCAATGATGTATGAAGATTTGTTAAAGCGTTTGATGACCATCAGCTCTTTTCTAGTTCTTGAAAAGATGTGAGTTACTTTGACCTGATGCTGCAGTTTCATCTGAAATTTGTAGGATTCCCAACTCCTCATAAATTTACAGTCTCTTTTTTTATTTTTAATTTAATTTATACATGTTTTCATAAACGTTAAAATGTTTTACTAAATATGACAGACACAAGAAAGAAGTTAATTAATGACTCTAAATAGTATCACTACGGTTTGCCAGTTCTAAAACTAATAGGAAGCTGTAATGAACTGCTGTGCAGAGATGCAGCAATTTAACACCAACTACAACGAAATTTGCCTTGTTCTCGGTTATTTCTTTTCTGAGCTTTCGCGTGGAATAAAAGTTGTCGGTACTCGCATTACAACTACGTTATTTTTTTAATTTAAATATAAATGTATAGTGTAATTAAAAATACGTTTGACTGATTTTTACAGTAAATGTTATCCAAAATTCGTTATAGTGCCGTCAGTCATTAGATGAGACAGTGTTTTCTGCTATGTTGATGCAGCAAACGGAACTCACTTAATAGTTGTATGTTTCACGCATGGTACATTTATTGGGTTTTATCGTACCCCAGGTAAATACCTAAGGACAGATAAACAACAAACGTCCATCCCTTGTCAGTAGATCGTGTACTAACTACCCGTCGTAACTTATTGACGTCTCGTAATGGGCCAAAGTTGCAAACGTAAGAGCATGGGTCTGATTTTCTCGGATTTGATAATTATTTTTCAAAATTCAGACGAGAGCCGACAACATAATATTGCTCTGTAACGTAGTTGCAAATTGATTTTACTATGTAACGTAATTTTTTAACCCAACGGTATAAAGAATTTTCGCTAATGTATAAATTAAAAGGAAACTTCGTTAAGGGTGTCCAAGTGAGGAGAAATCATAATTTTGCATTTGTATGAAACAGTATTATTTTAGAAGACTTAACTTGGGAGTACATTTAGCTCATATAAAAAAATTATCTCACCCAGTTTACTTATAATAGCACTTCAAAGTCAAAATTGGCATGTTCTTCGTTCTTATAAGCCACAAACATCAATGAACATAATGACATGAAAAAATTCACATTGAAACTACTTGTCAAGGGGCCTCTGCTTGACTTGTTTTAAAACACGCTATAAGATTTTTTGTAAATTAAAAAAAAAATAAAGAAAAGAGACAAGAAATTGAAAATTTATGAAATTGTTGTAAATAAACAAATATTTGATAGTTGATTTTAAAACACGCGAAGCAGTAGTCCATGACAAAAAGTTTCAATGTATTTTTTTTTTTCATTTCATTATGTTCATTGATGTTCGTAGCTCATGAGAACGAAAAAACGCAAATTTTGATTTGAAGTGCCATTATGGGAGAATTGACTGAACTAAATATTTTTGTAAGAGGAAAATTTACTCTCAAGTGACGTCTATAAAACTAACAATATTTCATATAAATATAAAACTTAAGATTTTTTTCCACTTAAATACACTTAATGAATTGATCAGCTATACGATCACGCTATTTTCTTGGCTCCATAAAATCAGAGTAAAGAGTGAAACACCAGTCATGACAAAGTTACAGAGCAATTTCACGATATTCATTAAAATAAAACTTTTGTAGAAAGCCTTCCCTGCAAAACTATTTTGTAGTGACCACAAAATTGTTTTGTGGTGACCACACTAATTTAGTCCAGTCAACAAAATGTTTTTGTGGTGACCACACTATTCTAGTAGAGTCAACAAAATTTTAAATGCCCACAACATATTTTGTAGCTGCCACATAATATTTTTTCCGTCTTGTCTCTTCTTTACGTTTTTTTTTTTAAATAACTGTCGTCGAACATGCACGAACTCGGGCCAAAACCCTTATTCTTACACTCCACTTGAAAAATCTCGCTCGAGGGGATATGGGAACAACTCCTGCCTAGAGCAGGGTCTGAGCACATACCAAATATGTCTTACAACTCTCTGCTTTTACGTGTGGACGTTCAAGACCACTTGTCAACCAAGCATGACTGTGAGCTTGGTTCCAAGGTAGAAGCCCATTAAAGTTTCCGATTCACAGAAAAATATAGCCCTCTGTTTGAAGTGGTACATAAATGAAAGCTTTGCATAGATGAATTCAACAAGTTCTTAAAAGCCAGTTGATAAATTTGAAGGAGAACAATCCCAGGGAGTTTTTTCAGATTTAAGAGAAAATATTTTGCGTTTACTGTTTCCGACGCAGAAATCATTTTTTATGGTCCAAGAGAACACTCCAAAGGATTGTGTCTCTTTGGAAAACTATCCGCTCACATATACTGTAGATATAATACTCTTTCTGGAGTACTGTTTTTTCAGTTTTTCCCCCAAGCTGACGTAAGCACATTTGCTATTTTATGAAAGCACGTATAGAGATGGTTTATCGCGGGAAAAACGATGGACTGTCTTCTGGGTTTCAACATACGTTCAGCTTGTTAAACGATTTCTGGCTTTCACTTGTACATCGAGACGTTACTTACCCTCTTTGACTCAGGCATTTGTGTCTCCCGCTATTGCCTTATTAGATGCATGTTAATGGTGTATTAGACTAAAAATTGTCGTACGAATATAATACAAGTTTCTTTATGTTTGGTTGAAAAATTATATTTGGTAAATGTGATTTCATAATTGTAATTGTCAGAACGATTAATTGATAAATGAGAGTATAAATTACGGTAAGTATTCAGCCGATAGACGGGGCGGGCGGTGATAGTTTTATGGCTAGAAGCAAGTTTATTTTGCGTATTGATTCAAGGTCAGGTTGAATGACAATATTGTATACTTCACTACTCCTTCTGTGATTAGACGACACCTGTTTTAAGACATCTTTGACGACTGCAAGCCAGTGATAAATAACAAGGAAACAAGTCGTGGTGGTAACACGTGTTATAGTTAGAAGCCAGTGGATATTTGACTTTGGCCAGTGTGTATAGGTCTGAGAAGTCTAGGCTGTTGCGAGATCAATACGCGAAATACTAGTGCCTCTATTTATGTCAGACCCAGGAGGGAGCCAGCCAATGTATGGAGGGGAAAGAGAAAGCTACCGGCCAGAGGGCGGAGCTTACTGAGGGCCCCTATTGTATATGCATGTAAAATATTTGTAAATAATAATTATGGTAGTTTTCGCGAAAAGATTTTTGCAGCACTTTGTTTCAGTGCCTTACGTGCGCACCTGCATATCTGCTTTGTGGTCAGTGATTGGATGCCGTAACACTCAGCGTGTGGAGGTTAAACCCGCAAATAACAGACGTGATGTGTGGCAGTTACCCGTGTACTGATTGACGCAGATAAATTAATAACGACTCTGTACAAAACACTCTGTCAATAGTCATTAAGTTGAGCTGCAGGTGTCCACGTAAGGCACTGAAACAAAGTTGGCCAACATTTTTTTCGCGAAAAATACCGGGCCCTACTTACTGACCCTGGAGACAAACTGCTATTGGCGAGTTTCGAGGCACATTTTCGGTAGAAGCCTCCATTTTGGTAGATTTTGGGAATCGCGATATAGTCGCCGAGGAAGGCGGACGTCAGGTCGCACGGCTGCGATCACAAGAGTGAATTGAAGCCGTGGTATTTTTGCACAACCCGAAGTTGTGGGTCCAGCAGCTAACCGCACGACGTTGGTTGGGTCCATGTAACTAACCTCGCGCCGCCGCCATAAAAATAAGATACCCGCGGAAGAAACATTTTTTAATATTACCATTACAGGCAGTCACCGAAGCGACAGGGACCGTGCGCGCGTTACCGAAGGATAATAAGCAAAATTACGGTGCGTTGATTCCAGCGGTAATTGCCTAACCCTACTTATTCGCCGAGTGTTTCCACTACAAGCACGGGAGGCGGCATGCAATGATCTGCAGACAGCTACGTCGTGTCAGACGTATATCACCCAATCATAGATGTTGCAAGAAACTGCAGCGTTTTCAAGGGTACGTTGACGCAAAACATTTTTGCGACATACCATCACTAGAGATGGTGGAAAATCGCGAGAAACTTTTCCGTCAACGTATTCTCCAATTAAGTGTAAAGTCCTACTTTGTGATTGATTGTTCGACGGCTGTGTGCCACGGTCTAGCTGTTTATAGACCAATCGCAATCAGGGGCTGATTTAGAGGGGGGCATGGGGCCTGCCCCCGCCCCGCCCTTTTGAAGGTCAGATTTATTTTCTTTTTAAATGTTTCTAATTTAATTTTTATTACCACTATATACTTTTAAGACATAATATATTTTAAATTTTCTTGCTTATGTAATTAAATTTGTTGTTTGTAAACTCATTAAAATGCACCATTTTCATTTCTAAAATCAAAATTTTCCCGGGGGAGGACCTCCGGACCCCCCGCTTTTGGCTTGGGGTGTATGTGTACACACTCTTTAAGGCATAGGCCTCCCTCCTTCTCGCAATGCTGAATCTGCCACTAATCGCATTCGTACGTTCAGTCATAGCACACCAGAGTTAGCATTGGCCAAGGTGAATACGGACTCATACGTAACTAAACTACACTGTAAAAAAATTCCTAAAATCTTTAGGAAGTAATTAATCTGAACGCAGTATGGGACAGTTACCATACTGCCGCCTTGTAAATATGCACACTTTTACAACTGTTAAAATACAAGCCTATTAACTTTATAATACATTTGATTGTTTTATAACGAATGTTTAGGAGTGATACCATGAATGTCTAAGAAACAATTCTACCATACCTACTTTCTTAGCGTTCCTATACGCACGCGTGGACATTTCCCAAACTAATCTTTTAAAGAGAGTAAAGCTCGAATTATGAAGACATATCACATTGAATACTAGCAAACAGCAGCTTTCCCCGATATATCGCCATCCGTAACGATACCATGCAACACCAGAAGTGTAACACTAATTTTCTCCGATTTTACGTTTAAAATATAAAACTTTGAATCCAAAATTTTTCTGACAGAAAAACAGGGACAAAATCTCTTCAAGTTTTCAAATAGTTTTATCTTTTGCTCAGACGAATCTAAGAACTTATAAAATTAACTCATATTCCTTAATTACATATAGATTTTACGCGTTTCTTCGTCCTTCCATTTTTCATCGAGATAAAAAAAAAAATTAAAGGGAGTTGCCACGCGTAGTGCAAATCACCTGGAAATTGAGTTTATTATTTAAAAATCCTATTTTTAAAAACAGCGTTTTATTACATGTCCGGTAAGATTCATTTTTTTTCCGTTATTTTCTACGTATGAATTTTTGACAATGAAAATTATGAAAATATGCTCATCTAGTGCTGGTTTTTTGCTAATAGAGTTTCTTTACATATATGTTTGTGTTGTTTTTAGAAACACACATAAGTGTGTCTTTTTTATCAGGCCATGAAATTGTAGGGTTTCCGATTAAAGTCACGTTTATGTGTGTCCTTTGTCGGGAAGACGACATTCTAGTTGAAAGTCCTGCGTGGAGATGTGAGGAGGCACATCGTGAGTGAACAACGTAGTCAAAACCTTATAATTTCAGACTTTGAAAAAATTACCTACTACGGCAGAAACCATTTAAAACAAAACTGCCAGACAGATTTTTTTTTTAAATGTCTTCTCTCGTTTAAGTTTAAAAACTTAATCATCACACAAATAGTAGAAACACTGGAGCATGGACTTAAAACTTAACGTTTTTTTTTGTGAATTATAAAAAAAAAAATTTAAAATATGCACATAACAATATACGTAGTAGTTGATTAAATTCTTTTAGAATATTTTTTTACACACAAACAAACATATTTGTAGTTAGGTTATCAAAACCTTTTACTATATGTACCTATGCCCTATCGTTATTTTTATTATGTGTTCAGCACAATAGTGCGGCGTTATTGCACTCAAATGAGGAGAAAAGTCTCTCACTATCCACTTATTTCTCTGGCCGTTTGAGGCACCAAGTTAACTAGAAATTATCAGGATTATTATACTCATGTAGGCAGCAGGGAAATTTTCTCAGCCTGCTCCAGCTTTCTCCTCTTCACTTCCATGTCATTTATCCTTCTCTCTCCAAGCAATTTGTGAGGGTCCTAATCCGGTTCTCTAATCGACCATTGTGTTTCGGTTTATCATGGATATCCGAAATGTATCCAGTCGAATGCTGAGATGTCTTTCTATGTGTAAACCATGGCCTATTTCTTCACCGCTGTGTATTGATGTCAGTCGTTCTGTCTTGCACATAGCTATCCACGACACGTTCAATTCTACTTAACAACTCTGTTAAATTGTTCGGAAGGACCCGGGTTTGATTGCCGGCAGCGACCATCTTGATTTCGTATTTTCGTGGTTTCCCGAAATCAGTTCAGGCGATTACTGACAAGGTTCCTGAACAAATGCCACGTCGGTTTCCGCTCCCAGTTTCGACTCATGTGCAGTAATGTGTGTAACTGTCTCTAATGACATCGATGTTGATGAGAGTTAGTCCTATTTCATTGATTAATTTATGGGTGCTGCTGCTGTTAGTGTAATTGTATTTATTTTTCCTGGGCTATCACCTAAAGAATAAAACATCAATTAATATACGAATACTGTATTCTACACATGTACGTATATAAATGGTGGTCAGGGAATGGAAATTTTACAATGTGAGTACGAAAATTTTCACACCAACCAGTTGGAAACACCGTCTGGTAGTCTCAGTTGGCAACAAAAGGAAGAGAAAAAAACAAATATTTCTAAAGCTATGTTTACGCCGAAAAAATAACAATAACAATGTAAACTACAAAATGTAGGTTACTAAAATGTTATCTACAAATACTGAGATATGGTATACTATTGCGTAGCAATGTTGAGAGTAAATGTGCTATTAACATTGCTGGAACCACCAATGTTATCAACAATGTTGTAATATTGATGAACGGATATTAATAGCAATGTTGGTAACAAAAATGCCAACATCATTGCCTATAACATTGCTAGTAACATTTGTTATCTGCATCCTTTGATCTAGAACGCCATAGAATAGGTCGGGAAAATAATGTTATCAACTGTGTTAGTGGCAAAGTTATTAACATGTTTCTAAAATTCACAACTTTTGTTGTTAGCAAATGTTTCCAACAAAATGTAGGTAACAAATGAAATCAACATATTAGTACAAAGTTAGTAACAGAATGTTGGAAACAATGTTGATAACATGATTATGTCAACAAATTGTCAAGCATTTTTAAATTGTTAATGACTTTGTTGAAAACACGTATTATTAGCAATGTTATCGTCGGTGCGAACTAAGCTTAAGATGCGAGAATAACGAGTGGTATACTTGTTGTACCATTTTGTACTCTTTGCGTTTTTTGTTTTGTTTTTTGTTACAGCAATAGTGTCAGGTAGCTGCAGTTGGTTGGCGAATTACATTTTTAACACTCTAATATGCATTTAATCTGTTATTTAGGCCTATATTAGTTTAGACATAAGAAGTGTATGTAACAGGCGGTTAAAGCATTTGCATGGTAATTAATATCCGCCAAATAAAATATTTTAAAGTATTTAACTATAAACGCAGGGTTGCGGTTGGCACAGTGGTTAGCACACTCGCCTCCGACGAAGGAGATCCTGGTCCGATTACCATCCGAGTCGGTTCCAAGATTTTCGCATATGGGAGCCGTGCCGGACGATACCGCTGATGGACAGGTTTTCTCGGGGATATCCAGTTTCTCCCGCTTCCAGTATTCCGTCGACCTTCCATTGTACGCCCTCGTTCAATGTCATACTCCGAAGCAAGCAGATAATACCTACGAGTGTCCAGTCCAGAACTATGTCTGAATTGCGGTGGGGGGGGAGGGGTTTCGGGTTCCCGCCTCATACAATGTTATTATAATATAATACGCAACTAAAAAATATACAGGATCTTTATAAATAGTTCTCCGAGGTTTGAAATGGTTATACGAGCTCCGTCACATTGAGCGATAGCAGGACATTTGACAGTTGTGTGTAGTGGAATATTTTTATAAGAGGTTGGCAGGCTTGCACGACTTGACCTTGCCGATGGTCGCACTTCATTCTAGGACTGACCAATCCCATCACCACCGCGAGTTCCAGACATGACCCCTTAGATTTATTTTTGGGGAACACATTAAGGGCGTGATGTACGCGGAGATGGTGCGTGATGTTCAATAACTGCGTCAACGCATTATCGCAGCAGTCGAAGCCAGCTGACATGCTTGCGCGAACATGGACAGATGTTGAATATAGTTTGGACGTGTGCAGAGCCACAAATTGGGCGCACGTGGAAGTATACTGTGTTGTTTCAGTAATGTTATATCAATAACTTCGTACCGAAAACTGCTTGTGTAACCCCGGAGTTCTTTTATGAACATCTTGTATTATTTAGCTAACTTCGATTACTTTGACATCCATATTCTGCGTGTGCTGTGTTTGTTTACCAAAATGAGAGTAGGGCTGGGGTGGTGAAATAGTCAGACACGTCGCCTATCAGCATGGATATCCAAGCTCTGTTCCCAATGAAGACTTCTTAGAATTTGACACATGGGGAACGTGGCGGACGTTGCTATTTGACACAATTTGGCAGGCGGGTATTCTCGAGGCACTCACATTTTCCCCTATATTACAATCTGACATTGCTTGATATTCACATCATATATATGTATGTTATTATATTCATGGCTGTAATGTACGCGTTCCTGTACAATTCATCATCCGATTACGGTGGAACTAACTTTGGTGATTTATGAGGTTATGAGTGCGCTTATAAAGGTTTCTGACATTATATATATATATATATATATATATATATATATGTGTGTGTGTGTGTGTGTGTGTGTTGGTGTGTGTGTGTGTAAAGAAGGTAGGCGAAACGAGGCCACGGAGCAGAACTGGGTAGAAAAATAATTGTCGGAAGAATTTTATTTTTCCACAGGTTTTGGAATTTGAAAAAATTTAAAGGTGAAGTCATAACTATAAATGGTGGCTGCAATTAGTTGTTATAATGTGATGCTGTCTCCGCGGTGAATCGTGTTTAATTACAGTACGAGAAGCGTGTTAAGACCGTGCTACATTCGCATGTCTCTTGGTCCTTCGTGTCATTTAGTCCAATCGTCTCTGGACATCACCAATGGACACCCAGAAATGTGATGCCACAATAGAGCTGTCTCATCCTGCAGATTCAGAAAAGCGACACCAGAGTGCAGTTAATTTTAATGGAGTTTTCGTATTTTCGATCGCCCTTTATTTTGTTATATACCTATTATGTGGATTCGGAGCCTGACACTAATTATACAAATCGATTAATAAAAAAGTATTTGCGTTTTTTTTTAAAGCTGCTTAAAAATCATTAATTAGTCACTTTCGTGAAACTTATTGGCGCTTATTTTAGTTTAAATATTATTTTTGGGTTTAAATAATTCTCTTTTTACAATCCATGTTCTCTACTGACATAACGAATACGAATGTTTATGTTTACGAGCTAATTTTGGCGGCGTTTAATGTTTTGAAAATTCGTCTTTTTCTTCTTTAACTTGACGAAGGACATAGGACGAAGGGGCAAAGTTATAAATATTGGCCATATACATGGGACAAGACGAGACATGGGACAAAGAGACAGCAAGAGACACGAGGGACAATGTCACGTGATCATTTCAGCCAATCGGCGCGCAGTGTCCAATGGACACAGCATGGGACAACTTTATTGTAGCACGGCCTTCAGATTCAGGAAGTAGACGGCCAAGAAGTAGAACGGAAAATCTTTGACTGGAGATGACGTTCATTAAAACAAGTAAATTAAAAACGGCTACTGCTAAAATATCGTTACACTGAACGAAACTGGAGCAATTTTACTAGTTCTTTTGAAGTCTTCGCAAAATATTTAAATGGTGCAGGGATAAAAAGTTGGGGGGGGGGGGGAAGAGACTTGCACTTACAAAAAAAAGCATACACTGTGAAAAATTCATTTTGGTTTGTAATTTAGCTGTTTCACAGCTTTTTACTGGGTTGAATGCCCTGCATTTATGCAGCATTGCCGACTGCAGCGTGGGCGGCATACGTACTCGGGTAATCAAACAGGATTTTAAAATTCATTCTCCTTCCAGATTTTAAACTGGAACCTCATGGTATTATTATGACCTAAACAACGAGTATAATGTCCAGTTGCACGTGAAGTGCAGTTTGAAGTTACGATCACTTGGCGCAGATACAATTTTATTGGTAACTTTAACGAGGACTTAAAATAACTTGCAGTGCAGCGTAACAAAAACACACACAAAAACTCATCGCACGTTTTTAACTGTTGCTTAAACAGAATAACAAATTTGCTTGTTTCGCAGGATTGTTATTTCTTGAATTTTACATTTAAACTTCTCACTTACATATGCAACAAACGTATTAGCACACATTTAGGTCTCACAAATTTTTAACCTAAAAGAAAAGCACTAAAAGAAAAATAATACAATTTTTAATGAATCACCCAGATACATAACTGAAGGCTCAGGAAACTATACAATTAGTACTTTGAAGAAAAAGAATATTTAAAGGAAAATTAATCCACTTACACCTACCTTTCATACTTTAGTTTACGAAGTCGTTTCTGCAGGTTCTATGAATAAATAAAAGCCCTTCAGGGAGATAATTTCTTTGACAATTCATATATTTTTACGCTTCAGTACACTTAAAAGGAGGAGCGAGAAGCTTTGCGAAAAAAAAAAAAATTGTGAGCGGCAAAATGTTTCTTAGAGTTTGCGCGCGAATAAAAGGACAAGTGGATTGGCACATAATTGACTATGTAATTATTAAATTTTTGGACCTCTGCCATTTTTGTAAGCGAGTTTTTTTAAACTGTAAAACTTTTTTTTTGTACTTTTACATAGAAAATCTTTGGAAACCCAGTTGCCAAAGAAATTCCTTGTTAAACAACAATGGCTGTCCTTGTAGTAAAATACAAAATATAGCCTTGTAGTTGTACTTTCAATAAAGAAAACAATAAATTTTAATGCGCATTGTACTTCATAAATAACACTGAACTTATTTATCATATAACTCTTGAATAAAGAACGTTTACATGGAATTATTACAAAAATAAAAAGAATTTGGAGGTGAAAAGTTTCGAACCTCTCTCGCCGCGCTCAGCTTCCAAGCATCTTACTCCTAGACCACTATTACGTCTATACTACTTAGCCTTTATTAATTTGTATGCATTCAATGTTCAGTTCAGGATACATTTTCCTTTAAAGCACGTAATTAATATAAACATTCATTTTATCCCAGAAAAATACATTCCAGAGGTTGAGATCTTTGCATACGTAATTTCCGGCGAACCTATGCTTTTGGTAGACTATAAATTTTTTCTGATTTTTTTTTGCAAACAAACTCCTTTTAACATTATAAACTAATAATTTTCCAAGGAAAATATTTCAACATTTACTTAAGTTTGTACAACTACAAAGAAGTGCTGTTCCATATTTTACAAGAAATATTATAGTGCAGGAACTGTTGGTATATAGGCACAAAGAATTCCCATGTAGTATTACAGACTCTTTGTAACAATGATTTTGCAGAAAAATCTTTCTAAATTTAAAAATTTTTTAGAGTGTACATGATTAAATTATATTGGTAATATGAGTCCTTCGGTATCCACGAATGTAGACAGTAAATAAATAAATAATTGCGTAGTTGCGGAAAATTACAGGCAAAAATTATCCAGAAATCTTTGTAAATTCAGATCTATATCAATGAGCGTCGAGCATTTTTTGAATAATCTTGTAACGACCGAAACTCGGCATACAGCTCTGCGGCCTGGGCAGGTGGTCACCTTAATGATATAATAGTGTACCAATTTCAAATTTCCGAGTTAGACGTGTTGTAACAGCGAAGTGATAACAGCCAGATCATCACGCTCGACGAGATATGTATCGCCCGTATTCACAGCTAGTCAAATTGGCGTGCATGGTTTTCGTAGAACTATTTCTAGTACGGGTCTTAAGGCGGCCGCCTACCACACGCTTTAAATGCGTTGCAGTGTGTTCGCAAACAGGTTTTTTTTTCTACGAAAATATTCAACGTGCGCCCATTGTGCCAACGTACGAACAGAAAACAAACTTAAGACAAGGTCGGAACCTCATTGTTAAGACGCCACGTTCTTTAATAACACTGTTTCTAAGCCCTCCAACATCTCTATAAACAGCCTTTGCAGACTTCCGTACTTCAAAATGTACTAACCGGATATATGTGAATCTCAGATTGTGACCTACAGTGAACTAAGTTGCAGACATTCCACTTATAAAATGATATGGTCACCGGTTAGTGTCCCGTAGTAAAAACCGTTCGGCTGGAACCTTGCACGCTAGTTCAGCGCTTGGCTCGTTGAGGCGACGCGGCATTTGATGCGCGCTTCAAGGTCGACCTTACAGCTCCGTCGCTTTTGAGCCTCTCACGCGCGGGTAGGCGGCCGCCTTAAGGATGTTCACGAGGCAAAAATGCATAAATTCATATTTACACGACACAGTGTTCGTTTTATAGACGTTACTTGTGAATACATTTTCAACTCGTAAAAAATATTTCGTCTCAGATTTTCCATATCAGCAAGCCAAATCAGAGTTCGCAAGTTACAGAAACATAGTAACAACAAAAAGTAAGTGTCTTACTCGAATGAAATAATTTACACAGAAATGAGATATAAGGTCATTTTGCATTTTTTTTTTAAAATTCCGTAAATTAAGTAAATTTACATTGTCAATTTTTTATTTAATTTAAAGGAATCCCACTGTGTGTGTGTTTTAACATTTCAGCATATTGCCCATAATATGTAATTTCAGTGTAAATTATTTCACTTGAGTAAGATCCTTGGTTTTTGTTATTGCCGTGTTCCACTAAATTTGCAAATTTTTACTTTTTCATGTCACTATGGGAAAATTATGAAAGTTAAAACGTGTTTACAAGTGGAAAATGTAGTCACAAGGAACGTCTATAAAGCGATCAATATGCCGTGCAAACACAAAATTATAAATTTTTGTCACGTGAACGCCTTTAAGCTGAGGCCTTAACATTTTATTTTTGGATAGCAACGTGTAGAGGTCTGGGAATGCATTTTGTTTTGTAGTTAACCAATTCAAGTCGTATTTTTCGAAGTTACGGCAGTCTAAACAAAGCCTGTTTAGCCACATAGAGAGGCTCCAAAATCATGTTTCTAACGAGCGTGTTGAATTTTTTAAGTTCTAGAGTTTACTTTCTAATGTGTGTACTTTTCGTAGATAAACGTAAATGGAATGTGTTAGGTTGTTCACGTGGTAAAAATTCGTAATTTTATATTTGCTTTACATAGTGTTAGTTTTATATACGTTGATTGTGACTAAATTTTCCACTTGTAGAATTTTTTAGCTCACACAGTTTTCCCATAGCGGCACGTCAAAGTCAGAATTTGCAAGTTACAGGAACATAGGTTTAACAAAAACCAAGCGACTTACTCGAATGAAATAATTTACACTGAAATTAGATATAATGGGTACTATGCTAAAATATTTAAAAACACAGAATGGTATTCCTTTGTACATTTTAAATAAATCCGAATGTACGAAAATTTGCCTCATCTATGGCAATTTTTAAAAAAGACAAAATTATTTTGTTGTGTGTTTTAAAATCTTTCAGCATAGTGCCCAAAATATCTTATTTATTTGTAAATTATTTCATTCAAGCAAGTCACTCGGTTTTTGTTATACCCATGTTCCTGTAACTTTTAAATTTTGACTTTGACGTGCCGCTATGGGAAAATTATGGGAGCTAAAAAATTTCTACTAGTGGAAAATGTAGTCACAAACACTGTCGTAGAAGAACAGGTCTGGACACGACCGTGTGCCAGACCTATGTATTATTTGATGGGACAAAGAGGGTTGGGACGCTTATGAATCCTAACCACGGCCGTAGAAGAACAGGTCTGGACATTCGCCTGGAAACTTGATCCCCTTGTTGTTTGGCTGCAGTTCACCAAGTTACCGAGAATATTGTGTTTTATTGGCGCTGATATTAGGGCGGTCGGACTCAAACTCCGCCCACTTCCGTTCCACTATTTTAAACTATTTATCAAAACTTATTTTTATCAATTTATGAAATACTTCTTTCGCTCACAAATTTAAGAAAAGGCTCCAGCAATCTTTATTTACCTTATAAATTTAACAATGGGAAAAAGTGTGTGGAGTTTGAGTCCGACCGCCCGAATTACAGCGCCAAAAAGTACGACGTTCTCGGTAACTTGACGTACAGCCAAACAACAAGGGGGTCAAGCAAAATACATAGTTAGATAGGCGAGTGTCCAGACCTGTTCTTCTACGACCGTGGTCACGAGAAACGTCTATAAAACCAAGCAAATATAACATTTTGAATTTTTCCCAGGGGAACGCCCTTAAGCGGTTTCGCGTAGGAGAAAGTACACTCGTGACACGCAACAACGGACCATGCGCCAGGTATGTGGTCCTCTTTAAGAGCTCGTTTGATCAGTAGGCATGCGTGCTGTGTTACATTCCACGACAGAGTACGGCGAGGAACTGAGAAATATTTCGTGCGAGGCGACATGCCCCAGCGGTGCCGATAAATTGAAGGTTATTTCGGTGCTGAAACACGTAACAGCGCCTTCGTTTGGATGCGGGAGATTCGCCCTTCCCCCTTCGCCCTGCAAGAAGAGTGTATGGAAGGGACAAATTATGGGCTCCACGCACGCAACACTATCATCTTGCGATCTCGGTATATAATGACATCGCTATACAGTCTGTGCTGGAAAATAAGCTTTTAACGGTTGCAACTAACTAAACACTTCACGTGCGTAAAATTGTAAGATCCGCGTTAAACTGAGTGTAGAATTATTTTGCAAATTATAAGCATCAGTTTTAAAGACCTCATATCCATTTTATTCGCAGGAAATAAGAACCATTTTCTGTTACGGTCAAGGGGTCAGACCGCTTGCCTACCATCAAGGCGATCCAGGTCCGATCCCCAGTGGGGTCGGTTCCCGGATATTCGCATATGTGAATAGTGCCATCGCTGGCCGACGGGTTTTCTCGGGATCTCTCGTTTCCCCCGTCGTTCTCATTCCGGCGCCATTCCCGTCATGTCATCCTTCGAGATACGCAGATTTGCCTACGGTTTCCTACACTGTAAAAAAACTTGCTAAAATGTTTAGGAAATAATTAACCTAAACGCAGTATGGTACAGTTACCTTACTTCCGCCTTGTAAATATGCAAACATTTGCAATTGTTACAATAAGAGCCTGGTAACTTTAATATACATTTGAGTGTTTTATAAAAAAAGTTTAGGAGTGCTACCCATAGATGTCTGGGAAATAATTCTTCCATACCTACTTTATTAGCACTCCTATACGCACGTGTGGCACATTTACAAACTATTTTTTACAGTGACTCATAAAACCTGCAGTCGGGGTGCGACACCTTAGCCATCGGGTATTTTCCTCATACGATATAAAAAAATACAACTCATACTGGATCTTTAAGAGCGTTCACTTGGCAAAAATTCATAATTTTATATTTGCACGACATACTGTGCGTCTTATAGGCGTAATTGTGACTATATTTTTTACTTGTAAAATTTATTAGCTCTCATAGTTTTTCCGTAGCGGCATGTCAAAGTCAGAATTTGCAAGTTATGTGAACATGAGAACAACAGAAACCAAGTAACATACTCGAATGAAATAATTTACACTGGAAGTATAAATTATGGGCCATATACTGAAATATTTAAAAACACACAACGCACAGCTTTTGTCTCATTTGAAAATTGCCATAAATAAATTAAACTATCATAATTTTCAGATTTTTATAAAAAGTACAAGGAAATTTTATTGTGTGTGTTTGTAAGTATTTTAGCATACGGCTCGTAATATCTTATTTTAATATAAATTATTTAATTCGAGTAGCCTATATCGCTTGGTTTTAGTTATTCCTGTTCCCGTAACATGCAAATTATGATTTAGGCATGCTGCTATTTGATAACTACGAGAGTTAAACAAATTTTTCAAGTGAGAAATGTAGTCACAAGTAACGTGTATAAAACAAACACTACGTTGTACAAATATAAAATTATGCATTATTGCGACGTGAACATCTTCAAGGGCGCGGTATACAGCAGTTTTCATTAACATGTTTTATTTTTATATTTGTACCAGAAATTTTTTTAGACACAAAATATGACTAAATTTTGCTCTTATAAAAATTTTTTATCTTGCATGGTTTTTGCATAATGTGTCGTTAAAGCCAAAATTTGTAGGTTTCCGTTTTAAGGACAGCACTAAAACCAACTTACTTACCAATAATTCACAGTGAATAACGATGTTTTAGGCTCCAAGTTCAGCTATGTTAAACCACAGTACAAAATATTTTTGTATTAAAAAAATTTATTGAACTTTTAAACTTATTTTAAATTTCATCATTTTTATTTAAATACAAACATTTTTTACTCGTTGTATATATACGTGAAATTGTAGCCTACAACGCCTTTATCCACTGTGCATTTTTTGAGTTTGGTATACCAAATGGTTTTAGTGTAGCCTTTAAAACGGAAACTTGAAAATTTGGATTTTTACAAGCCGTTACGCGAAAACTACGAGAGACTAAGAATTTTTTAAGAGCAAAATTAAATCACGTTTTGCGTCTAAAACAAGAAATAAAATATCTGGTACAAATAAAAAATAAAAACATGGTGATGAACATTTCTGTAGCCTATACCGTGCCCTTAAGGGTGTTCAAGTGGGGAATTTATTGTAATTTTATATTTTGTACGGATATACTGTTAGTTTAGTATACGGTACTTGGGAGTGCATTTTCCTGTTACAAAAAAAATTAGCTCAGTCAGTTTTCCCATAATTGCACTTCAAATTCAAAATTTTCACGGTTTTGGTTCATGTAAGCTGTAAAAACCGATGAACATTATGAAATGAAAAAATTCGCGGTGAAACTACATGTCGCGGGCTATTTAAACTCCATTACAAATTATCTTTGCATAATTTTTTTTTTATTTTGAAAATTTTTGCCTACAAAAATATTTTGTAATTGATTTTAAAACATGTCAAGCAGTAACCCTTTAAATGTGTTTTTTTTTTTTAATTTTTTCATTCTATTATGTTAAAGTGCCATTGTGGGAAAACTGGCTGTGTTAAAAAAAAATTATGAGAGTAAAAGGTTTTACTTAACATCTACAAAACTAACTATATTTCATATAAATATAAAATTATGATTTTTCCTTACTTGCACGCCTTTAGAGCGATGGAATATAAATTATTATGAGATTTGAAAAAAAAAAATGTAGACAGAAAAAAAAAAGACTAATTTTATCTGGAACGTAGCCGCTTACCGAAATTACAGCCGATTGTTTATGACATTCCCCCATCCTACACTTCCGATCCCCAGGAAGACTGACCCCAAAACAAACTGCCAGACTCCCTCCAGAGCAATAAAGTTTCCGCATTGCACAGGACTCGTTAATTAGGCGTGACCCAGTTGTTGGCTTGTTTCCGCGTCCATAGTCGTTGTGGCAATACCGCGTGTGTTTTATTTTCAGCAAATATATCTTGGGAGCGCTCGCCCCGTGCCCCCGATGCGGAAGTGAAGTTAATGATGTGGATTGGCATTTCATTAATGCACCTTAAGAGTGCATGGTTCATAATTAAGCGCTAAAAGCATGATATTAAATTTGTAGGATTCCCAAACGCAATTTGCTAAAATTCTAGAACAGCAATCCTAGCCAATAGTTTTTGCAAACTTCCCGAGGGAAAGTTATTTTCCAGTAACGTGTTTCTGATGAACAATATCTGACGCCGAAATCTCGTGCATTTAAATGCGACGCAAGAGATCGCGCTTAACAAACGCATCATTCTGGGTAAATGTTAGCTCATAAACTTTGCAAATATCATTATCTAGGATTGAATTATAGGTAATAGGCATAGGAAAAAAATACGTATGGGGATAGGGTTACCTGAGAGCAGGGCCATTGGAGTACCAAAGTCACATTGTAAGGAGTGATAATGTCCGTTTCTTCCAACGAGATCACCACAGATCTTTACGTAAATATATATTTTACAGGGAGCTAATAATTTTCTAGGGATGGATAAGCTACCCTTAACTCCATCCTGGTTACGTCCATTGGCAGGGCATTACACCCGATAGTATACATCTGATTGGCCGCCCGTTGGCATCTGTAAAACCTTGAAGATTACCTGAAATGTAGCCCTTTGATGAAGCCGTAGAATGCGAAGGTGAGAAAAGGACATGAATAAAATAACTTGTCAATCAGCCAGCCTTGAGGTTTCTATAAAGTCAGCGCGACAAAATTCGCAGACGCTATTTCCTTGCAGAAAGTGTATTTATTTTGTTCGCGCGGCGGAGGCGACAAAGGTGAAAAACTGATTTTAATTTATTTCCCGAATATTGGTGAAACTTGTGAGTTGACAGTAAACAGCTTTTATTAATTTTACGAAGGATTTTTTGTTGGTTATTATAAGAAAATCATAACCATCTGAAGCAATCTTGTAATTATGAAAATATTTCTACACATGGGAATGCCAGTGATTGTTGAAAATATATTACAAATGAACGAAAATTACTTGGCGTGGTACATAATTCAACGTTAAAAGCATTAATATATAAATGTAGGTTTCTTGAAGCCAACTTGCGAAAATTAAACAATAGCAATCCTAGACAATAGTTTTAGCAACGTTTTAAACAAAATAGTTTCCAGTGTTACGAACTTCTGAGGCACATCTCTGACGCCGGAACCTTGTGCATTTAACTGCGGCACAAGATATTACGCGTAACGATTTAGTAATTGTGGTTAAATATTTACTCATAAATAGAGATGGTGAAATCTCGCGAATTCAATGACCTGCACGTTAGATTCAAATATCCTATACATACTCAAGTCCCGCTCATTTGTCCACTAGCTGCTACTCAGTGGAACAGCAGACAATGAACGAATAGACAAGGCTTGAGTATGCATAGTACATTTGATTCTATTATACAGGCCATTAAATTCGCAAAATTTCACCATCTATACACATAAAGTTTGCTAATACCATTATCTAGGATTGTCATTGAGTATTTTATCCATATTGGCTTCCTAAAATTCGTAGAACTCATTTGATGTTTTCAGAGTCTATTTATCTACCACGCTCTCTTTAAGTTAACGTCATCGGCCATCGTAAAGAGGTTAGTATGTGGCAGCAAGGAAATATTTACATTTCAGTTTTATTTCAGTATTTGTCGCCCTGCAGCCAAACTGGGGTTCCCAATAACATGAATTTTTACTGTCGCATCTCGCCCGTCGCGTTGCGTCCATCGCACCAATGTAAAGCCAGCATTACAAGGTAAACACGGGTGTCTGTGAATGAGTTCACACTAAGTTTTATATACGTTCCTAGTCGTAAAGGACGAATTTCATAAAACCGTGCCCTAATCACAAAAGAAACTCTCAGGTACAAGAAATTCTAACGTATCCTCAAATGAACTCATGTGTTTTCTTGTACTCTTAATGATAAACATCAAGGTAGGGTAGCTACAGAATAGCAGGAATACAGAAGTGAAACATAATAAACATCTCTGCATGACATAATATATAGGTAGGGCCATGAACTTTTCACGAAAAGAATTTTGCCCCACTTTGTTTCAGAGGTTTACGTTCACATCTGCTTCATGGTTATTGGCAGTGTGTCTGTGTGAAGTGACGTATCTCATTTGACTGCGCCAATCACAGTAAGGTTACAGCAACACCACACGACTTTGATTTGTGGGTAGAACCTGAAGACAAGTGAGAATTAAAAAACCCAATCACTGACCACGATGCAGGAATGATTCTTACATGGATTTTGCTTCTGATTGGCCGCTGCACGTTGTAGAATACTCAGTATTGGTCGGGTTTCATTCTGGCGGGTACGTCAGCAGTTGCTGATTGGTTAATGCTTACCTTCCATATTACTGTTACCACCACATCGCTAGTTCGCGCGGCTTGAGTTTGCCTCTAGCGTGGTGGTTCCCAGGCCCTCGTAACTGGAACAGGCGAAACAAATAGTTAACCGAAGATTGCCGATCATCCCCTCCCCCTTCGGACAAATTATCGAACGAAAAACAAATGTCTCGATGTAATAACGACGAAATAAAATTATGTATCTGTACGAGCAGATGTCTTCAGTAAATATACAGTTTTATTTTATAAGTTAAAAAGTTAAATGTAATTACGAAGATTAGATATTTTGATTTTTCGTGGGAAACGACGACGGTTTGCTAGGCTTCAACGTCATGCATTCATTTCTGACACGGTTAATTCGATACTGGTAAGTCCGTATTTCACTGTATCAATGCTAATTCTGGCGCGATACCACTGGACACTGTGATTCATTTGTAAGTAGTAAACCGTGCCACACAACCGTTATCCAATCATATAATGTGCAAGACTGATATGGAGAATACTCTGGCGGAAAAGATTCCTTCTATTTCTCACCATCTCCAGGGACTGGAAGTTTTCGCGAATAGATTTGTGTACCACGTTGTTTCAATGCTTTACGTGCACACCTGCAGCTCTATTTCATGGTTATTGGCTGTGTGTGTGTGTGTGTGTGTGTACGGACGTTCCACATTTTACTGTGCTACTCAGAACACTGTTAAGAGGAGTCCTCGACTGGCCCACGGACGACGTCGTAGCGTGTCAGGCGTATTCATTTTCACGCGAAACTGCTTAACTTATTCATATTATGTTTATATATGAAAAGAACACACACTTGAAACTACGTTTCTATGATTTCAATAATTCAGCACGCTTGTTAGAATAATGTGTTTCGGGCCTCTCAAAATGGCTTAAAACAGTTTTTTTTAGGCTGCTGTAACACCGAAATAATAACCTGAATTCTAAAGTGCAAAGTGAAAGGCATGCGTTGGTCTTTACATCATACTATTAAAAAATAAAATGTTGTGGTCACAGCTTAAAGTTCCATAGTAAAAAGACTACAAGGAAAACCTCACACGCCAGTTTGGCACGCTGCGAATAGAGGCGATATGCTTCTCGTCAAGCGTGGGACACTGGCTCTTATCGCTACGCTGTTCCCACGCGTCAAAGTTGGAAATTCGGCACCGGCGAGGCCTCGCTCTGTAGTTTTGCCGTGGTTTCGAAAATAGTTTTTTAACGCATATTAATACGTATATCAAAATTTAATTCTTACAGTTTTAAGACATATATCATCGTTTGTATCTGAATTTTTCTGTTACATCTCACCAAACGGATTTTTAGAGTTTGCCCCTGAAATATCACATATTTTGTGGTCTAAATAAGCCAAAATGAAGCAAAATAATTTTTTCCTAGCAGATGGTACATTATAAAAAATACGCTCTGGCAAAATTGTGTATCGTATAACTATTAACAGTGTAAATTTTTTTCAAACATTTGGTTTAAAAATATTCAAGTTATTTGCAATTGTTTTAAATAAATAAAAGACTATGGCCTTAAATCCGGCGCCACACGCTTATGATTTTCCAATAGATACCTAATACTGGGCAAGTTAAAACGTCCTATCATTAATCACGAAGCAGATGTGCACGTAAGACATTGGAACAAAGTGGTGCAGATATATTTTCAAGAGGACTTTCAGTTCCTAACCATATGTAACTATCGGGTCGTGGGCAGGTTACATACTATATCTCTTCATTGGTACTGCCATTTTCGAATACAAGTTGATGTCCTTAACAAAATATGTTTCATTTTATCGCACCTTACATTCAATATATTGAAAGTGTTCGATTACCTTGGTGCAATACATTTAGACCAGAACTCGAATGTGACCAAGGGGACCACGGTGGCCGAGAGGTCAGACCTCTCGCCTCCCACCAAGGCGATCCGGGTTCGACTCCCGGCGGGATCGGTCCCCGGATTTTCGCATGTGGGAACCGTGCCGGACGATGCCACTGGTCGGCGGGTTTTCTCGGGGATCTCCCGTTTCCCCCGCCCATTCATTCCGGCACTTCTCCATACTCACATCATATCACCCCTCACGAGCACTAAAGACCTCGATGTTAAGCGCTGATCAAAACCTCTTCACTCAATCGAATGTGACCAAAGATTGAGCAAGAGCAAAGATCGTACGATCTTGGTTCGGGACAGTTAGCGGTGCATGCAACCGGTCCTAATCCGCATTACGTTTTGAAAGAACGTACGCAGCAACCTACCTTTTCGTATGTCTGTGGACAGGAATGATGTCTTAAAAATAAACGAATTAAATAATTAAAAAACCTCAATTTTCTTACCTATTTCTGCACAGTTATTGCGAGTAGTTGTATGTGAAGAAGTTTACAGGCGCGATGTTAGACCATTATCGTGTGCTCGGGCATCTATTGATCAACTCAGCAGTTCGCATAGCTCGTAGGCCTTTAGTTAAAGGCTCTCGACTGTTGTGGCTGTTGTATGGCACACCTGCTGTTTCACACGAACATACCGGAAAAAAAATCGATGGATTTGAAGTTAGTACAAAGAGGCATCCATGTTTCACGGCACAGCGACCATTACTTAACATCGAGGTAGAGCTGTCGAAGAAATTACTCGTTGATCATAACGAAGTATACTGCAATTATTATCGACACGATACTCTCGGATCTCCCGCTATAGGCCTTACAGTTCGGAGAAACTAACTCAAATTTAGTTGGATAAGAAATGAAATAATTTTCTGCGTCTGTTGTGATCGCATTATTTTAAAAAGGTATAAATAAGTGTCAGGTAATTTTCGGATATAGATTGTTCTAAGTAAATCTGACATAAAAACAAAGTAGAAAATACTCTGTTGTATAAAAAAAATTTCTCGTAAGACCCTGGGCGCGGTCTACCGCAATATTCATCATCATTTTTTATTTTTTATTTGTACCGGATATTTTTTTTTATTTAAGTCACAAAATGTGACTAAATTTGGCTCTTATGAAATGTTTATATATCTCTTAGTTTTCGCGTATTGGCTTGTTAAAGTCATATTTTGCATGTTACTGTTTTAAGGACTACACTAAAACCATCTGATATACCAAACTAAAAAAAAAATCACATACGATAAATACATTGCAGGCTACAATATAATGTCTCATGAAAATATAAAAAAAATATTTGTATAAAAAAACGCTGAAACTGAAAACAAAAATTTTAAAAATTATATATATATATTTAAATACAAATAATTTTTATTCTTCATATTTGTGAGCATGACATTGTAGACTGCAATGTCTTTATCTACTGTGATTTTTTTTTAGTTTGGTATATCAGTTGGTTTAAGTGTAGTCCTTAAAACGGAAACATGCAAAATATGACTTTAACAAGCTATTACGCGAAAACTATGAGAGATAAAGAAATTTTATAAGAGTCAAATTTAGTCAAATTTTTTGTCTTAAATAAGAAAAAAATATCTGGTACAAATAAAAAATAAAATAATGGTGATGAAAATTGTGGTAGACCGCGCCCTTAAATGGTAAGAAAATTCGTGGATATGGACTGCACAAAACGAATTTGTGACCACAACTAAGAGGAAATTCTCGTTGATAAAAAGTCGCCAAACCGTTTGTTTACGAGAAAAAATACATACCTAGTGCAAACAACCTAAGACTTTCCGCTCACTGCAGTTTAGAACCTATCTTGAAAACTAAAGGACTTGCAACTTTTTTTCCCACAAAAAATTTTCTGTTCAGTTTTGTCTATTATTCAAATTGTAGAGTCCGTATCAAAAACAGCCTTACCCCACATTTCCTCTTCTCTGGTACTTAGGCAATTTAAAGTAAAATTTCTCGTTAAGACCATTATGTTACACTTCTTTCAAACAATTGCAAATAACTCTAATATTTTTTAGCCAAATGCGTTGAAAAAATTTGAGACTGTCTACAGTCATACGATACACAATTTTTCCAGAGCGTTTATTAATATAATGTACTGTTTGCTAGCAAAAAAAAAAAAAAACTTCGTATCAGTTTATTTTGAAAACCAAATTTGTAATATTTCAGAGGCAAAAAACTAAAAACCCGTTTGGTGAATTGCAACAAAAAAATTCAGACGCAAACGATGATATGTACGTGTTAGAACTGTAAGAATTAATTTTGGATATGTGTGTTAATTTGCGTTAAAAAAACTATTTTTAAAACCACTGAAAAACTAAAGAGCGAGGCCTGAGCTAAGGACCTGACGACTTTTTCCCAAAGAGTACTTTCTGCTCAGTTTTGTCACTTATTCACGTTGTGGAGTCCTTATCAAAGAACAGTTTTAATATAACAAAATAGAGTGGAGATGAAGAGATGTTGCATTGATGTGTTGACATATGGTGTGTCAATATATTTCTGTTTATAGGCCATGGTAAAGAGAATTATTGTATTGACATGTAAACAAACGTATTTTTTTTTCAGGTGGTACTCCAAATTGCAGTTTTAGATAACTTAATACTCAAGTACCTGATTATGTAAACTAATACAATGGTGTTTTTCAAACATGTGTTCAGTAACAAAACAATGAAAATTGTAACCAGCATAAGGGTATAATAAAGGTACACAACTTATTGTTGATTGTGAAAGCATATTTTTTTTGTATCACGAATTCTTTATCTTATTTAGGCTACGATACAGGAGATAGAACTGCCGAAGTTAATTTCAAAGGATGGTTTATTATAATACGGGGATGAAGGGGCATATAGTCTGAAATTGAGCACTTTTTAATTCCAGTTCACAGATTATTTGCAACCTTTCACCACTTACTTAAACTCGTTCCCATGTGATAGAAAATACTGTGTGTGTCTGTGTGTGTGTGTACACACACACACACACATTCTCTCAAATTATATCGTCGCAGGCAACACAGTTGTATTGTTTATTTTTCATAGTATTTGGACCATAAATATGACCAGCTTACCTAGATTGACTGATATAAATTATTTTCTATCGTATTTTAATGCATAGTTATTTTAATAAAATCCTTGTTATCAAAAGTTGAAACTACTTACAGTTAACTACAGCGAAATGAGAAGAGACAGAAGTTTAATGTACCCTACATTAAAAAGTTTGTGAATTATGCGTGCAATGTAACTTTCTACTAGTATCAGGTGATTCTGTTTGCCTTATTACTGAAACTCGAATGGCCTCACTGTACAGTTTTATTCCTATTGTGCATCGATTCTAATGTGTTTTAATTTCATTTACGCTTAACTTAAATTACCTCTACATAACACCGCCAAATATTCTTGTACACAGATACAATATTCCTAACGGTTATCAGCTGTTTTGATACACACTACAAGATAGCGGCACAGACTAAATAGTAATACAGACGCGAAATGACGTGGCGGCTCGTTTGATATAGGCGAACTTGGCCGCTTATTGGCTGCCCGAGGCTGTAGACTCCAGCCCCGTGTCTGTTTGGCTCCTGCATGTTACTACAGGTTTCCTATTGGCCTGGCTGCCGACTAGCAGAGCAGCTGCCTCACGCTGATTGGCAGTAGGTGTTTCCGCCATGTTGCTGGCCAGGGAAGC
>PNEQ01071064.1:0-46802 GCA_003012365.1 Medauroidea extradentata
AAACAGCTCAGGGGACATGGGACAGGGGACATAGAATTAAAAATTAACCAATTCTCCGAGGACAGAGGACAGGGGACATGCGAGGACATGACCCTGAAGTCACATGATCACACCGACCAATCACAGCCCATGTCGTCATTGAGGACAGAGGACATAGGACATCCGAGGACAGGGGACATGTCAATTGTGCCAGGGGCTTCAGGAGTTCACCATAGTCTTCATACGATCCCACAGGGAATTGTCCAATAACGTTAAGGCTCTGTTTCAGTCACCATATTACATTTTATTACTTTTCGCTTATTTGGAATTCTAATAAGAAAAATGTCAAATATGCGATTATACCTCAAATTCTATTTATATTTAGCTACAGTAGAACCCTTGCGATTTACCTGTTAAAATACAATTACGGCTCAATGCGCGAGGCCAATTTTTTAATATTCATATAATTTTCCCGACAAATTGCGACCTAACTGTACATTACAAGCTCTATTGCCATGATTTTTTTGTAGTAAAGGTAAACAGAATTTGCGGTATAGTCGACGATTTAACATTTTTCTTCTCAGGATTAAAAAACAGCAAAAAATAATATAATTCGATATTGCGACTGAACCCGAGCCCTTAGTCCGACGATTGTCAGGGCCATGCAATAGGATCACCTCTGCCTATCCACCTCTGCCCTAATCGTCGGTTAAGATGTTCCCGAACGTCACGTGTTACGGGCGCGGTCTACCGCAATTTTCATCACCATTTTTTATTCTTATTTGTACCAGATATTTTTTTTCTTATTTTAGACATACAATGTGACTAAATTTGGCTCTTACGAAATTTTTTTATCTCTCATAGTTTTCGCGTAATGGCTTGTTAAAAGTCATATTTTGCATGTTTCCGTTTTAACGACCACACTAAAACCAACTGATATTCCGAACTCAAAAAAATCACGGTGGATAAAGACATTGCAGGCTACAATGACATGGTCATAAAATTAAAGAATAAAAATAATTTATATTTTTAAAAAATGCTGAAACTAAAAATAAACATTTTAAAAAATTCAATACATTTTTTAAAAATAGAAATAATTTTTATTAATTAATTTTACGAGCATGTCATTGTAGCCGGCAAAGTCTTTATCTACTGTGATTTTTTTTTAGTTTGGTATATCAGTTGGTTTTAGTGTAGTCGTTAAAACGGAAACATGCAAAATATGACATTAACAAGCCATTACGCGAAAACTATGAGACATAAAAAATTTCATAAGAGCTAAATTTAGTCACATTTTGTGTCTAAAATACGAAAAAAAAAATATCTCGTACAAATACAAAATAAATAATGATGACGAAAATTGCGGTAGACCACGCCCTTAAGTGCGGTGGTGCGCCTGAAACCACAGTCCTTGACGGACATTTAGTATAGCAATTTGTCCACGAACAGTAGGCAACACCCGTTAAGGGTGTTAAAGTGAGATAAAATCATAATTTTACTGTATATTTTTATGAAATATTGTTAGCTAGCTAGACGATACTTGTGAGTACATTTTACTTTTACGTAACAATTTTAGCTCTCATAGTTTTCTCATAACGGGGTGTCAAAATCAAAATTTGTTTGTTACGCTGCCATGCAAATAGTGAAAACCAACTGACCTACTTAAAATAATTCACTGTGGGCTTGATTTCCATGAACTACTCAATAAAACATTTAAAAATCGCAAAAATACAGGAAAAAAGTTTTACATTTAGCCGTTTTTTTTTTAAATACAAAATCAGTTCGCGGGATTCTTTCAAATGTTTTATTACGTAGCCCATAGCATGTTATTTCACTGTGAATTACTTCACGTACGTAAGTCAACTAGTTTTCACTTTTTGCATGGCAGCAGAACATGCAAATTTTGACTTTGACGCACCGTTATGAGAAACCTACCCCAGATAAAACTGTTTCGTAAAAGGAAACTGTACTCACACGTATCGTCTGAAAACTAACACTATTTCATATAAATATAAAATTATAATTTTATCGCACTTGTAAACCCTCAAGGTTTCGCTATTTAGTTTTCCAGTGGTTCCGAAAATATTTTTTTACGCAAATTAATAAATATATAAAAATTCGTTCTTACAGTTTTAAGACTTATGTATCATCGTTTGTATCTGAATTTTTCTGTTGCAATACAACAAAAAGATTTTTAGATTTTTGCCCCTGAAATATCACATACTTTGTTGTCAAATTTTGCCAAAATGAAGAAAATTAATTTTTTCCTACAAACGGTAGATTATTAAAAAAAATCTCGGGTGAATTTGTGTATCGTATGACTGTACAAAGTCTCAAATTTTTTTTTTTCAAAGCATTCGATTAAAAAATATTTGAAATATTAGCAAATGTTTGAAATAAATTAAATATAGTGGCCTTAACCTGGTTGTAATAAGGTGCGGCCCGATCACTTGTCCGTGTAGAATGCCTGCCCACACATTGATTGAACATTTGTGTTGGAAATACCCTGACATCCGTCGTATGCGAGAATTGAGAACATACTCCCTCGTACTTACATTCTTCGGTAAACACAACTCTTCGCGGAAAATGGGGTTCATCAATGCAGTGGTGCAGAAACTACGTTCAGAAGATAACACGCGGTACAAAATCGGCTTGTAGCAACGCCTGTGTCCTTTGGAGGTGGTAAGGTTGCAGTTGTTGCTCGTTCAGAACCTCTAACACTACGCTGTTAGGAACATCCAACGCACGCGCAATTGTTCGCGTACTTGTTGACGGATCCTGCTCAACGTAGTTCAGTACAGCCTCTTCCAATTCGGGAGTGCGGCGTCTCTTTGTAACACCACAGTCCCTCCTTTCGACGGTGAAGGTACCTCGTTCTCGGAGCCGTCGCACAATTCTGGCAAAAAGGGTATGCGATGGAGTAATGCGTTGTGGATATCGCTCGTGAAACAACCGACGAGCTGATCTTCCATTCCCTTCCGCTGCACCATACACCATCAATGTCCGTGTATTCTGCAAACGTATACTGAACCATGTTTTTCGGGGACACACGGCTACGTGAATGGGGCTCCAGGCATGATACCACATCAGGGAAAACGTCGCTTGCCATCAGGTGATCCTCTGCCATCCTAGCCAGTTACAAAACACCGGAACATCCGACACATTCTAATGGATGTAGCACGAAACGGTACGTTTCCGGAAATGGCTTCCTATTCAAAGTACTGTTTACTCAGTCCCCTCTACTAGCCCTAAAAGTTTGTAATATGAATTTCCGAAGCACTGTATACATATAATTACACAATTTGAGAGCTCGTAGTGCATTAATTAACTTTACAAACATTTATTGAAATCAACGTGTTTTTGAAAGTCAACACAAAATAGGCAGAGATACACAATTTTATATGTTTTGTGAGAAATCCTTAGAACTGGGAACTTCATGCGTTGTCTATTTCCGCCGTAATAAAATCTAGCTGTCACAAAAGACTGACCAATGGCTGACCAACAATGAAACACTCGGACAAAATGTTTGATCGAATTATGGCAAAATGTTTAGAATTACCGTTGTATATTTTTCTGTGACATTTAAAAGCCTGGTTTTATGGAATGTGTTGAACGTATTTGATTGTACTTCACGTTCTCGTGAAAGCTCTCTCGGTTCTTCCACACAAAGCGCAGTTAAATGAACACGTTTGAAATAAAGCGGTGGAAATACATAATGGCATCTCCGCTTTTCTCTGCACGTGGACACATTCAAACGTTGACGTTTATGAAAAATGTTGGAAACAGACCACGAACATTTATTAAGTGTCATTTCGTCATATTATACACTTAATTAAAAAAAAATAAACTTCTGGATACACGTGTACAAAGGCTTTCATTCTGTTCTGAAGGGGTTCTTTATTTTTCTTTTTTCGATGTTTAAAAGTCAAGCGTGTTGGATGATGCATATAAGAGATGCCATCATAGCTGATATTTACTGTATCTAATGTCCGAGTTACGAATATATAGCAGCAGTTTCCTAAAGCTATAACGTGACTCTTGTTGGGTGAAGTTTACCTGACTGCATTTTATAACACGAATTTTTACTTTATAGCCACAGCATCTGCTTTCAGTTCAATCCTTCTGGTTTGGGAAATAAAAAAAACTTGGGGCTGCGGACAAACTATATCTACGACGACATTCGACACAAACATGACCCAGTGCGTGTCTTCACGCTTTAAATTTATAGAGTAGATGTAGCGATTTGCAGAGGCAGTGAAGTGTTTCCGTGTCTTTGTTCAAATAAATATATTTCTTTCGATAAAAAGAAAGTTTCCGCAAAGCTCTGACGTAAATAATTGTAACGTAGTGAATATTTTTGCCGGCTTTCGTAGCGTAGTCGGTTAGAAGCCGGTCAAAGGCTTGTGAGGTCCTGGGTTCGAATCCCAGCTCGGGCATGGCTGTTGTGTTGTCCCTTCACCTCACGTCACTCTTAAGATCTTCTTGTTGAATGACCGTAAATCCCTCCCAGCTCTCAATATTTACACTACATACATAATTTACAGAACTGTTGTATAATAATTACTAGTCTTCATAAGTCTCTCAAGGGGTCATATACATTTATAAGAAATGTAGTTAACATAAAGATTAATTGAATCAAACCTGTAATGTAGGTTAATACCGGGTGCGTTATTATCCATGTTGTCCTTCATTTCCCTAATGTGAATTAATAACGTACCGAGGTTATGGAAGTCATTTTTTTCAGCATGTTTGGTACACTTACAATTTAAATTGGTTCGTCTTCTTAAATGTACTCAACCGAATACTATTTAAACGTGTTAAGCAAATATAAACGTGTATTACGTTTGGGCATAAAACTATGGAAAGGACTATGTGAAGAGTTAAATGAACATTATTTTGATTAAGAGATTTAAGGCTCCTGAATTAGTTAACATTGTTTCCAGTAGTGGTATTGACATGCATTGTGTTTTGAATAATATTTTTATCAGGGACTACGTTAAGCTGTAGTGTTAAGATGGAGATTTAGTCAATTTTATTTTTTTAGTTTTTGAGCAATAACAATTATTCAAACTGTATTAACATAACGTTTTCTTCGAGAAAGCATGGAATGTATTCTTGGCAAAAAATTTGATATAAATAATAATGGGATTTTTCATTAATTTGTCATGCAGAATCATTGCAAGAGAATTACATGTTAACTTAATGATTCTGCATGGCAAATTAATGAAAGTTTTCATTATTAGTTATGCGAAGCAGTTTACTAAGATTATATACTATGCTTGGTCGAAGAGAAGTTTTTGACAATACTATTGGAAAAAATAAATGTAATGGCTCAAAAACTGAATATATAATAAATTGGTGTAACGCTCCCCCTTAAAGGCGAAGAGGCTTACCTGATTGCGATGTACTTCCAGAAGGCGAGGGCCTGTGTCAGGCAGATGGAGATGGTGTGCATGATCTGCGAGAAGTGGCCGTGGAAGAGTATGAAGACGGCCCAGGAGTACGGGAAGTCGACTCGCTCGGGCAGCACCAGGTAGGTGTAGCAGGCGAAGGGCACGTACTCGGCCATGACGAGGATGTCAGCGACGGCGAGCCACGTGAGCAGGCGGTTGATGGGCACCTTGGCCATGTCCTTGCGGGTCAGCACGGCCACGTTGAGAAGATTGGCGACGGTGCCGAAGAGGCAGACGGCGAGGCTGACGTAGCCGTGCGCCCTCCTGTAGGCGTCAGCCATGTCGCGCGCCCAGCCTCCGCAGTAGCACTGGCTGCGCTCATCAGCCTGCTGCTGGTGCTGCTGGGGCGGCGAGGTCGTGTTGTACAGCGTGTACAGGTACGAGATCTCCTCGTCCGTGATGTTGAACAGCGTCAGCAGCTCGTCGGGGGACGGCATAGGCTGTGCCGAGCTGTTGGAGGCTGCTGAGACTGCGTCCTTGACCCAGCCCAGCACCTTCTCCCTGGACCACATCTCTGTCACCATTCGCTGTCTTGTCTCTCCACTGCTCCCATCACCAGCCTGTCCCCTAGCATACCTTCACTGCAAGCTTCCCTAGAACTTCATCCCCCATGCACATCGCGTCCCCATTTCTTCTTACAATAAACATCTACTGTGACTAAACGTTCCTTCTTTACCGCGCGTTAACACACATTGCGAAACGCAACAAATGCTTCAAAAAACAGCAAGGTCTGTTGTCATTATATAACTCTAATTTAATTTGAGTTCGTAATAAATGTTAACGTATTGTTTACTCAAATTACCGAATCGGTTAAACTCTTGTCTTCAAGGTAAATGTAGTCGTTTCACACTTGGTATCAGAAGGACCTGTAACAAAATATCAACGTGAAATTAGCCACGTTTGAAGTGAATTAATTGAAGATATTTATGATACATAAAAGCTCATCTAGTACTGGTAGGTCTCACGTGAACAATTCTGACCCGCAAAGTCGAAATATTAAAAGCAATCGGCACTATTACTACTACAAGAAAAAGTTCAATCAATCACACATTGCACATTCACACAAAGAGGCGACAATACATATTTGTGCAGCATGGTGATAATTGAATAATCAAAGATTTCATTGCATTGTAAAGTATTCTGTTAAAAGGAAAACTATCTGCCACATGACAAGGGTATGTAATATATGTGAAGTTGATCACTTTATAAAATTTAAACCAGGAGAAAATTATGGTATTGGCTACATAAAAAATGCACTCTTGGTTCATTATATGAGCAAGTGATTTTTGGCGAAAAGAATTTTCCATTAGTTTGTTTCAATGACTTATCTGCAGCTCTACTTCATAGTTAGTTGTATAATGTGTTATTTCTAGAGCCACTGATTTTTGGTGAAAAAATTCTGCAACAACTTGTTTCAATGCCTTTCGTGCACACCTGCACCTCTGGTTCGTGGTTATTAGCAGAATATAATAGGGCAGAGGCGTGGCTCATTTGACTGCACCAACCAGAACAATGTTACCGCAACACCACACGTCCGTGATTTGCGGGTAGGACCCCGAGACGCCGAAGTTAAAAAAACAAATTGTTGCAGAATTCTTTTCACCAAAAGTCACTGTCTCTAGTTATTACTTGGCGTAGCTTATTTGACTGTGCCAACCAGAACAAGGTTACTACGATACCAAACGTCTGTAATTTACGCTTAGATCTCCATGACGCTGAGAGTTGCAATACACAATCTCTGACCATGAAGCAGAGATGCACATGTGCACATAAGGCATTGGAACAAATTACTGCAAAAATTTTCCGTCAAAAAACACTGGCTCTAGTTATTAGGAAGGTGTGTACAAAATAAATAGAGGACGTAAAGGTACTCCTCTAGACGGTGTGCGACAAAATGAACACATCTGAAGTCCAGGTTACTTGTTACCATTCAGCCAGTATGTATCTTCTTGTCACTTTTTTAATAACAACATGGCACACTTAGTATTATTAATGAGCATACAATTTATCATGCTCAAAAGTTATGTACAAGACCAAAGTAAAAATATTTTAATATTATTGTTATAGATAAGATTTCCTTCAAAAATTATTTTTTCGCATACGAGCTGATTAAATCCACGTCGGCATCTCGGCCGTAAATTGTTAGGATAACAATGCTGCAGGTTGAGCTTACTCTGCAGCAGGCTAAGTAGCTATTGCTGCATATGTGAAAAACTGTCCTATGTCTATCCCTTCCGAACAACTGTCCCGGACATTATTTATAGTAATATCATAACAGACCTTGAATTTGAGAGAGTATTTGAATGATGTAAGTAGTATACGTGGCATTAGCACTTACGTCAAGCACGATCATTGACGACATTGCCGTGAATACGTAACATCCGAAGTTCATTGAAAATAAATAAAATATGACAAGAAAACATAAATAAGAAGAGTATGCTTCAGTCATCAGAATACATACACAACATGAAATTCCAAAATTGGAATCTGGTCAGATAAAACAAGGAACAAACAGAAAATAAAAGAAATAACAAAAATATAAAAAAAAGAAATAAGTTGACATGCGACACAGCGATGAGACAAAACAAAAACACAAACAGGAATACAGCAAACAACAAACGATGTTACTAAACAAAACACAAAGATGTCGGACACAAACAGAAAAAACAAACGACACAAAATATGAGACGAAACAAAACACATTAGTTTTCCAAACAGTCAGTATTAACGACGTTTCGGGAACTGGAATCTGTTCCCTTCATCAGGTAGACACACAGGGTTCAGGAACACGAGTGCGACTGATGAGGAGACTGATTTTTTTCCTAACCTACCCTAACTACTATGTTATGTGTGAGGCCCGGGGAAGGAAACGGACTAAGTGCGTCTCAGGGCTGAGTCCCATACGCCTACAAGGGGGAAGTTTCATGCAGAGGAGGCATGCACCGCGGCAGAGAGGGATTGGGCAGACATGACCGCGATTGGGGCCATGTCTACCTCCCTGAGTGTACCTATAGCTAAGCCATAATCTAAGAAGAGAGAGTGAAAAACCGGTATAGTACCGTAAAAACCCGCTCGACAGAATAGGAGTGCAACCACTCAGCAGTTACATGCATTAAAAATAAAAATGGCACTGGAAATTAGGAAGGTCTAGGTTGTTGGTAGAGTTTAGACGTAAGAGGGGTGTTGGGGGGCGGGAACTGTATTTATTTTCTTTATTTTCCTTTAATTTCATTTTGGGAGACCGCTGGTTTTAACCAGGGCACTGTGGGTGAGCACAGTGCCTTGGTGGATGATAAGGAGACTGGAAAAACCATGGGTTTATATAGGGTAAATCCTCTTATCGTGCTCAGCCAATGGGAAACGAGCTGTCTCCTGATTGGTCGCACAGCATGTATTGAATGATTGGTTGTGGTGGGTTGAAAGTTTGTTTTTATTTTGTGCTATAAATTTGTTTCTCTTTTAATCAATGGGATCCACATATTTTTTAATTCAATGCTCTGTTGACTGAAAATATTGCTATTGTTAATAATAAAGGCTGATTCTTTTATTTTCCTTTTAATTTGTCAGTTTCCTGTGTAAGGGTTTTAGAGTCTTCCCAAAGAGTTTTGTGGCTATTTTCCCATGCATGTTCGGCCAGTCTAGATTTTTGGGTTTCGCCTTTTTTTGCAATTGTTTTTATGTTCTTTTATACGGGTTGATAGAGCTCCGGAGCACTGCTATAGCATGCATATATATATATATATATAAATAAATAAGGTAGATACTATGGGGTATTTTCAACCCTTTAGTGAATTGCTTTTGTAAAATCGTACCATAGAATTAGAATGTTTAGAATTTGTGAAATTATCGAATTGGGATGAAAATAATGACGATGATAACCCATTGAGTCAAAGCGTAATCGGTGATTGATTTAAAAACTTTTTTCCTTCACAGCCCCAAGAGTTCGGTTAAAGAAAAGTTCTGAAATCCGTTTACTGGCATTTACGCATTCATCATCATACAGACAAAAGCAACTTTAAATCTTGACAAGTTCGGTAGCACTCGTGGATTTCTCTAAAACACATTCCATGTGTTTTCAACCCCTTAAGGATCGAATTTAAAAAAAAGAAAGCTTTATAGACCGTTTAGGCTATTGTATGAGTGTCACGTTTCAGTGGTAATCGTGAAGATAGCCCGTTGAGTTCGAGATATGTATAGACGAATAATTGAAAACACCTCTCACTCCGTTTCATCATATATAGACGAATAATTGAAAACACCTCTCACTCCGTTTCATCACAATTCACATTTCGAAAAATATAAAAATTTTATATTTCAAGAATTTTCGTAAGCATTTATCGTAACCAAAAACAGCGTCTAAGTCTAAGAGTTCAGTGGGATAGATGTGTTTCGATAACGAATCGGAAACATATGTTACCATTCTTTTACACCTTTGGAGTCGAATTTGGAAAATATCCTGAAATTTAATTTTGGGTCCTTGCAAGAAATATAATTTCTAAGTAAACAGCACTTCGATACCTCAATTGGTTACATAACTATGGAAGAATAATCGAAAACCCGTATGTTTGTGGACTTATATAATGAAAGTAAACATCACGACGATAGCCCATAAGGGTTCGAGCTGTGCAGGCGATTAACATAAAAAACACTGTTTATCCCTTTTTACTCTTTGGGAGTAACATTTCGAAAAATCATGAATGTACTTTTTGGGTATTCACATTAGCATCATTTTGAAGTGAATAGAAACCCTGTATCCCTAAGGATTCAGTAGATATTGATAGTTAATCGATGACACATTTAAGATCTTTTCACCCTCTTAAGGGTTGAATTTTGAAACATCCTTTAATTAGCGAATATGCATTTTTATGATTGATTGAAGTATATATCACGACGATATGCAATCGGGTTTTGAGCTATCTAGACAAATCTAAAAGAAACACAATTCACCCCTTCTCACCACCTTAAGGGCTGAATTTTTAAAAATTCCATCATAGAGCTCGCTTACGATCTAAAAGGAATCCACACAAAAGTTTCACGTTTCTAGGCCCAGAGGTTTGGGCTGCAGTTTGATATGCCAGTCAGTCAGCGAACTCATATATATATATATATATATATATATATATATATATATATATATATATATATGTGTGTGTGTGTGTGTGTTTTTATTTTCTTAACAGAATTTTCAATAATTTTGGTGTAACATTTACAAAACTGTTATCATTATTGCCACAAAAAAAATTAATAAATTTAAATACGTATATATTAGTGTCACAACAAAGTAGTAATTACTAAACATCGATATTAGATTGCATTAAAAATATATTTACTATGTCATTGTAAAACTACCAAGCATGTCCTTAAGAAGTTCTACACACATCCGTATATTATTATTCGAAAATAAAAATCGATGACAGGTTGTTTCGATCCATAAATACGGATGATGTTTATGTCTTCTGAAAAATATTAGGGGTTTATAGAGAAATGATATTTTTAATCAATCTGGCCTTACAGTATCTTAAGTAATGTTGAGAGATTTACTCATTTTCATTCCCAATGTTTGCTTAGTGATTGTACACTTGAAGTAATTTTCTTACGGGTATACCGAAAAACTTTGTACGTCGGCTGTTTTGTTTCATTAAGTAAATTATTGAAATGCTTTTTTAAATTGCTAAAACACATAGCCTACATATAATCTTTTTCAGAAGATTCATTCTTTCGTGTGATTTTTAGTAATTTTTTAAAATTCCTTTGTATTTTCTGTGGCGAATTTTCCAAAAAGAGTTAGAGCTATACTTAAACATCTGCTTGGAATTTGTGTATCGATACAGTTTTTTTGCCGGCCTTATAGGAATTATTCTGGCTCTTTCCTTTGCCTCAGGGATGAAAGCGTTCATAAAAATGTTTCCAGTTAAATAAAAATATTACTTCCGTTGAGTAAAAACAGAAAAGTTAATTGCATTTCGTGTTTTGGAAAGCTGATCCGAAACTCACGTAGAAATTTTAATTTAAAAATATCCTTCAAAAGATTTAATAGGCCTTTAGGTTCAGTAAAAAGTGTGTAAATTATGATTAATTTAACTTCAGCAGCCTTTTAAGAAGAACTCTTAGTATATGCACGGAATTGTATAATTCAGTGAATAATTAAGGGTAGTAAAATTAAATTATGTTATAGGCAAAATGTAATCCCACAAGTGTGTACGTCCATATACATGGAAACATTACTCCTCGATGAAATCAAAAACTTACTGTGAAACCTACAAAATCCAACGGGTCCAAACAGATAAGAGAAGTGAGCGTTTTGTCTCGTCGGTGGCGAGGTAATTACAGACGGCGACACAGAACTTGGTACGAAAATAAAAGCTAGGAGATGAGTCGGCCATGGCCTTCGTTAAGAAACCATCCTGGCATTCGACTGGAGTGATTTCAGGAAACCATGAAAAACTGAAATCATAATGGTCGGAGCCGGCAGTCGAAGCCGGGTCCTCCTAAATACGAGTCGAATGTGTTACTGTTGCGCTACTTCGCTCGGTCTCAAACAGCTAGAGTGGTCTATGTTGAGTAACTTAAATATGAAAAATCTTTTAATTACGCATTGGAAATGTTGACCAAAGCAATAAAGGAAATAAAACAAGAGAAAAATACAGATCCAACGAAAGAAACTCATAGGTTAAAAGCAGCCGGCGCAATGTTTTCAGTGAAATTATAGTACATTGGCAAGAATAAAATTGGGATATTATAACAAGTTGCTTTAATGATTTACTATATTGTGACAAACCTAGAAGTGTTATCGAGACCAATGATACCACGCGAAGGTGCCAAGATTCTAGACCACCATACAAATACGAAATCAAGCACCACATTGTCCGTCTTTAGAAAACAAATAACTGACTGGAGAAGACCCAGTAAATACATATTTGATAACAAATTCCCTTGAGGAACTAACTGAAATACTGCCAGAGCAAATTAAAGAAACCTGTATTTAAGAAAACCTACCAGAAGATTGGGTAACTACCCTGACCCATATATTGCACAAGAAAGGCAGTGTGAAAACATCAGTAGAGGGATATCCCTGCTACCGGTAACATACAAAATTATCTCGCTTACTACCCTCGAGTGTTCAGAAATTCAAGTCGAGCATAAAATAGGTGAATACACAGGAGGTTCCGAAAAAGTAGTTTTTGGGGTTGACCTGAAACTACTGGCGATAATTAGAGCCACACTGACATATACAAAATCCTAGATAAAGTTCCTAGGAACGCTCTCAGGATACTTTTGAGATCAATACAGCCGTCAGACAAGATTATGGGCTATCACGAATTATTTTAATTCGTTTACGACAAACTTATCAGGACATAAAGAACAAGAAATATGGAAACAGACTGTAGCCCGCTGAGAACGGGAACCAAATCCAAGGGGAACACAGTAGAATGAGTAGCTTTTGTCGATGACATTGCTGTTCTGCCAAACGACGTAGAAACTGCTGATATTCAAATCGAATTTTTAAAGAAAGTCGCAGAACGTTTGTAATGTTACACATTCTCTTACAACTGCCATATAAGAAAAAAAAAATATCCTGAGAAACATCTCATGACTCCTAAAACAGCAAACATTAGAGCATAAAATTAAAACATTAAATAATTTAAATGTACGGACTCAGTTACACAAATGGTAAATTTCAATCGACTGCGATTTTTTTTTTTTTTTTTTTTTAACTAGGCTGGAAAGCCCCTTAGTAAAATTGATGAAAGGTAGTGAGTGCAGTCTACTGCGATAGGCGCGTGCATCGTCTTTGTAAAGTACGCACGGTGAAATTAACCATTCGCCATCATTGATTTGTGTTCCAGGTTCGATTCACGCAGGGTATTTTTTTTCTAGAATGGATTTCCAGTGGTGTGGTAAGAACTCCATCCTTTTCCTGTTCCCAAAATTAAGCACCATTACAGAATTTAATGTGAGTTCGCTCAAACTCACAAGACTTTGTCGTTGAGGTCAGTCAACCTCCCAAGTTACAGCCAAATCTTTGTTCCATTTAGAAGCATTTGAGTTCTAGCGATAGAAAGAGATACGCTCTTGGGTAGAAATGGTAACCTCCTCAACAGTAACAGTCCAAATAGGATTATAAACACATAAACTGATTGCAACCTAAATATTAAAAAATATATCAACTGCCATGTCAGTCTGTACTGCAAAGTAAATAGAATTAGCGCCTTTATCCCAGATTCCACATTTTTTCTCAGAATTTCACAATAGCGAGAAACAAAAAAAATTCTATATTGCCTACAATTTACGTTCGAATTGATGGTATGTAATACATCTTTACCTTCCATTACTCACAAAACGTAATTTTTAAACTGTTACATTTTTGACAATGTACCGATGATATTAATATACCTTTGTTGTTACACTAAATGTAAAAACATTTGCATTACGTCAGCTGTTTTACTATGCGTAATGGCATATTCAGTTATAACAAGCATTTTGAGTTTAACATTTTAACAGAACTTGGAAGGAGATAACTGTTTATTTACAAAAATAAGTAAGTCTAAAAAACAATTCCTACGGAAAAGTAGTTGTAAGGCTGGACGTATGAGTTTGTTGTTTCATTTTTTGACGTGTAAGCGTTTCACCAACCGCGGAAAAGTATGAAACATCATAATTGAAAGGCCAGAAGTTTTATCACTTCGGTATTTAAAAGTAATAGAATTGATTGGCGCTGAAATCAATGATTTGATAAACAGTCCAGTAGCAAAATTACGTAAATTCTTTGATTTCAGATTGAATGTCACCCTAACAAGAAATTGAAATTCGAGATTTTTTTTAATGATCACAGAAAGTTATACACACTAAAAACTAATAAAATTTTGGAACCGTTTCCGTTGTAATAAAACCGCTGCATATTTCAAATTGCTGTCAAGTAACCTGCATGACGCGTGATTAAACATTACACTGTGTTACAAATTCACTTTGAACCGGGGTGAGTTAGGTCCTGCGGGGTAACTTTGGCCTACTCTGAATGTTAGTATTTTGATGTTTTATTTTATTGAAGAAAATATAAACTTTTAATGGATAGGTAAATGCCATATTTTATGCTCTCAACACCGGTATTTTTATTTTTCCGTCAAATGAATCTTATTATAATATATGCACTTAGAGTGGACTAAAGTCACGCCGATGCAGCCACCAATATTTAAGGCAATCAAAGCGTATTCTGCAGTAATTTTTAATGAAATCACATTTTACATAAAAAAAAAGGAATATGACTTTATAATCTTTGCGCTTCTTGGTGAAATAAATTATCGTTACGATTACATTTCCTCAAGGACAAAAATGGTAGGATTGCATTTCTTGCAGTGAGGCACTTGTCACTGACCTGGAAATTATTATGTAAAAATATAGCGAAATTTACTAAAAATTTACTAAAAATTTACGCCCTTTTTACCAGTAAATACTTCTAATGACAGTTGTCTTATTAAATTAAATAATTAAATTATTGTTTATATACGCCTCCAATTTTATGACAGAAGATAATAGTTGTAAAAGCATGTGAAAGAGGGAGAGAGATTGCACATTAAACTTATCTAATTGGTTAGTAAATGATTTTTTCCGATAATGTTTGGATGAGGTGATTCCTTGCTGTGCGTCTAAAAAAATTATTAATATGGGGAATAACTTATTAACTATATGAGAAAAAAACTTTTATTCATTGCCACATTCAAAAGTATGCGTCCAAAATAAAAACACTACTGAGTCAAACGTAAAAACAATATAATGTGCGTATGAATATACGTGTAAATAAAACATTTAAAAATGATAACTGGAAAAAATAACTGTTAAATCTCATTCCACTAAATATTTTTCACGCGCTTGCGTATTTGGTTGTACATTGATGTGGTATTCGTATTAACAAATACTTTACAATATATGTAGATGTAAATTTATTATACTATAAATAATGTAAGGTGCTCAGTATTATTGTGTTTTGTATGCTGTAAAATTAACTTAATATTAATGCGGCCATTAAGGTTCCGTTAGGTTCGCTGCGAACTTGTGTCAGTTGTTTACATGGAATGTGCTACACTATTAATTCTTCTATGGAATAGATTGTAACTTCGTTGTTTATTGTTTGCCTACCGAACTCCCTCGGCAGTCAACGTTTCGGCCAGACACTCAAAATTTCCCGTGAAATCACCATCGATTTCCACACCATCCTTTAAGCTTACCGCCGAATCCACACCAGCTATGAGTCGCAAAACAACCGACTGCTCGTCTTCCGCTACCTTCGTGTCAGCGCCGTCAACGGCCGAGTCGGAGGAGCACGTGAAGTTCGAGCCGTCCTTAGACTCCGTACTGGGGTTCGGGGTTCCTTCCTCCTCGGATGGTAAGTCGCCGGCGGCCATTCAGGAGCGGACGTTGCCGCAGAAGAAAAATGCGCCTCCCGTGGCGCCGTGTGACCCGTCGTCCAAGCCTCGCTGGGCGCGTCTTCCGCGCGCCGACCCTCTCCTCCCCAAGAAGAAGGAGTACTGTCCAGGCGTCGACGAACCGATGCCCCCCACACCGCCGATGTGGCGCTCCACGACGCGCGTCGCCCCAGACTTCGCCGGCGAGGTGCCGTACGAGAACCTCGGCTCCCTCGACCACTGGGACGTGCCCATGATCGCCGCCGCCGAGGGCGACAGCGCCTGCATCTACGTCGGCATGTATCGAGACCTGCACGACCGCGCGCACCTCATGCAGACCACCGTCGACTTCGAGAGCGTCAGGATGCTGCGGAGTCACCGGCAGTACCACATCATGGCCTTGGACGTCGAGGAGCGGGGCGGGAAGGTACTGATGAAGCTCCAGCGTATGTCCGAGAACGTGGACGAGAAGAAGAAAAAGCTGGCTGAGAAGAACAAGACTCACCGTCGTCGTGGTCTGCAGCCGCCATAACAGCCTGCCCCACTTACCCCAGCACGCCACGAGACTTAACGTAGAAATTTTGTAAAAAAAAAAAAAAAAAAAGTACAATATATCACATTGCTTCGGATAGCTATAGTTTAATTATTTTAACTGATATATTTTCCGAACCCATTTATGATTTTGAGATTTTACCCTCAGACACTCAATTTTTTAGTGTAGGTAACTCCTCATAGTTAGGCCTAATTAGAAGGCAGTTAACGAATAAGACATTTTTTCGTCAGAAACGTACTAGCAGAAAAATTAACAAATTTTATTTGTCACGAAGGTACCCGGATGTGTCGCACTTTCTCTAGAATACGGTCTATGTCAAGAATCTCCTTATTTTTCTCTATATATTCACTATAGTAGGAATTTTATCACAGTAAAATTAAATATATACGCATAACCAAACTGTTAGAATTCGATACATACTTTTTGTTTACCTTAAGTTTAACAAACTGTATAGTCAAAAGTTAATTGAAACATTTTTTTAAGCATAACCAAAACGGTTCGGTAACAATAATTCAAACTAGTGTTGCTCAAAGCGACCAGATCACATAGATCAAATTTATTAGCGAATAATTTCAGTTACGGTATTTATGTTGCCTGCTAATATAACTAAATGTGACTTTTAAATATTAGAGTGAACTTTGTAGTAATGCGTGGAGCAGCACATTGCAACGAGCGTAAGTTTATGTTAGAATATCATAAGCTATCTACAACAGCTGTTGCTATTCATGTATGAAAATTGCCGATTTGAAATGGGCACCAGAGATTTGTTTTATGGCGTCGACAGTTTCTTAAATACTGTCATGCACAAGAACTGTAATGAAGAAATAAAACAATGAAACCAACTCCGATTTTCAAGCGAAATCAGCGGGATACTCTGGGAAAATTTTGCGTCCACTTCCTTTAACACGATAAATAACGTTTATTTATTGATCAACATAAAACATTAATGAAAACATTAATGGCTGTGGTCACACGTGCGCTGTTCTGTTGTTTGCTCCTACCAATAAAGGCCTTTATTGTTTACGAGGGACGTTAACATTATTGATTCGAATTACTGCCAACACTCAAAATTGTGTACTAAACGTATAAAAATTATACTGTTCTGAATGCACACAGCAAAATGGGCACAACACGAAATTTAAGACACACCACTCTCAAATACCTACAGAATCTTTACACAAAGTAAGTTATGGCCCTCTTAAAGTCAGTATAATTAGAATAACGCGCAAGGTGGATATTGTGCGAGATAAGCCGATAGAATACGTATAAAGTGTGAGAGAATTAGTACGAGAAGAGAGGTTATACAATATTCGTTCTCTGCTAGTTCTCCGATCAGTAGAGCCACGATTTTATGGCGAAAAGATTTTTGCAACATTTGGCTTCAATGCTTCATGTGCACATATGCAGCTCCGCCACATCGTCTGTGATTGGATGATTTTACTCGCACTCGCCTTGGCAATTACAGACGTACGGAGTCACAATAATCTTATTCTGATTGGCACAGTCAAATGCACAACGTGTATGAACAAAGACACGCTGCCAGTAATCATGAAGCAGAGCTGCCGATGTGCACGAGAGACACTGAAACAAAGTGGGGCAAAAATCTTTTTGCGACAAAATCGTGGCCCTACCGATCAGTACTGCATCGTCCGACGAGATTGTACAAGACTGTATATTTACTTAAGTGACAACATTTCCTTCCGAAAAAAGTAATTTTCATTGAAATTATTAACATGGGTTGCTAAAAATGTACCTGAAAAGATGGAGGAACACAGTAAACCCAACGTGGCTAAAAACGGCCTTTTCAGACTTCCGTCCTTCAAAATGTTCTAACCGGATGTATGAGAAAAGCAGATTGCGACCTGCACTGAACTTAGTTGCAGACTTTCCACCAATAAAATTATATGGTCACTGCTTAGTGTCCCATAGCAAAAACTGTTCGGCGGGAACCTTGCACGCTAGTTCAGCGCTTGGCTCGTTTGGGCGACACGATGCGCGCTTCAAGGTCGACCTTACTGCTCCGTCCTCGCTTTTGAGCCTCTCACGCGCGGGTAGGCGGCACCCAGAGGAGTTTTCACAAGTGTCAAATTTCCACCTCTGACGCGCGGGAACAGTGTAGCGATAAGGGCCAGAGTACCACGCTTGGCGAGAAGTATATCGCCTCTATTCGCAGCGCGCCAAACTGGCGAGCAAGGCTTTCCTTGTAGTCTTTTTCCTACGAGACTTTAAGTGGTGACAAAAAAAATTTTATTTTTGAATTGTATGACGTAAAATCAAACGAATGCCTATCGCTTTGTACTTTACGAATTCAGGTAATATATTCGGAGTTACATCAGTCTCAAAAGAACAGTTTTTAGCCATTTTCAGAGGCTCGAAAATCATGTTTCTAACAAGCGTGCTGAATTTTTTAAAACAGAAGCATAGTTTTACGAGTGTGTTCTTTTCGTAGATAAACATTATATGGATAAGTTAAGTGGTTTCGTGTAAAAGAAAAGAATACGCGTGACATGCTGCAACGTCGCCCATGCATCAGTCGAGGACTCCTCTTAAAGCAGTTGTTACAATAGAGAGGCGTGTCGCTCAGCGACGAGCGTCAGCCAATCAGAGCCTTGGCGGTAGCGACGAGCGTTGAGGACATTGCACGAGCGGTTGACATTGGATTTGCCGCTCATCACTGGCAACGGTTAAAATGAAGAAGAAAATGTGTTTTAAATTTAACACTCATGCAACCATTTTTCACCACACTTTGTGTACTTCTTTTTTTCGTTAGAGTTAGAAGACACGTGTAATTTGTAAGCTACAAGCGTTTGCAAGTGGTTTCAATTTTGTCCCTTGACAGACATGTAAAATCAGCCTTGCGAGACTGCCACTGTTCTGCATGTAATTTTACTGAGGAAAGTTAATAATAAGAGAAGTTTTTTTGGTCATTTCCGTTGGATTCCGTTGGGTAAGTAGTTTCAGTATTTCTTTTAATATCACGTCACTTGTGAAAATACAGTCACTTGACCAGCATCTTTTAGGCAGGCTGCAACGAAATAAATAAGGATTTGGTTACGTAGCTCTCTCAAATGTGAGTATTACAGATTGTAATTATTGCCACTTACAAACAATAAAATTGTAACTGATACAATGGTATTTTAAACACGCAAAAACTTGATTTAATAGCACATGAAAACGCATTACCGTATATGTAATGTTTACATGAAAACACTGTTACAACAATGCGGACAACACTAGCCAATCAGGGCACTAGTTTGCTGACATAAAAGGAGCCGACACGCTGGTTCACTTCTGATGTCCTTGTTTATTCTATGGTAGTGCGATGCTACGACAGCGACCTGCACTTTGCGATCACCACATGTGAAATGTCGCCGCTCGATTCTACAACACTGCGATAGCGTTTCATGGCTTACAGTGAGTGTCCTCTTTCGGCAAAAATGGAAGCTAAAGATAATTGAAGGCCTAAATTGGCGCTGTGTTATGGATTGTTTATAGAAGTCGTGACGGATATAAATAAACTCTACATATTGTCAAAAATTGATTTTTTCCCCTTCCACTTTTACGTCCCGTTCTGTTGTTTGTTATGGTTTCCCGAAATCGCTCCAGACGAATGCTAGAATAGTTATTTAAGAAAGGCCATGCCCAACTCCTCTCCCAGCTCCTGTCATTGTACCAATCAGTTTGTCACCGCCGTCTATAACGACCTCGCTGTCAACGAGACCTAAAGCCCACTTACCTTACCTATTGTTTGTTTATATTGGTACTAGCTGGCCGGCTGCGGCTTTGCCCGCCTGAATTTATATAATGTAAACAGTAACTCTGGATAAAATATATGATGAAGGTTTTTAACAGCTAGCGTACTCAATAACAGTGAACAATAAATTGTCTTAGCTCAGTGTAAAGAGCGCGCAATATGCTCGTATGATGTCATAGTAATTCCCATCGCAAAGTCTTGCACGGGATACGAACCCGTAACCCCACCCCTCCCACACCACAAAATTTATACAATACCTGAGTGAATGCTGAAATGCAGGCCGTGATAATTCTTTCGTGTATACAGGCTACAGTTCAAAGAGGTTTAATTTATGAGTAAGTTGGCAAAAAAGAAACGACTGTTGAATTATTTCTCCGTGATCATTCTCTTTTTTCGGGAGACATTTTACTGCTTTTAACCTACTTAATTTTCGAATTTCATATTCCTGCATTTGATTTGTAGATATTTATGTAAGCTTCATTCTTATCAAAATATATATAAAATGAAGTGACCTAACACACCCACTCACTCACTCATCAACGCACAGCCCAAACCGCTCGACGTAGAACCATAAAATTTTGAGGGAAGCTTCCACTTGCCCCGTAGGCACCCACTAAGAAAGGATTTTTCGAAATTCGATACTTAAGAGGGTGAAAAGGGGTGAAATGCTTTTTAAGAATCCTTGATATCTCATTAACCAGGAATGATATCATAAATGTTTTAACTTCATAATACTGCCCAAAGAAATGCATATTCGCAAACTTTTCGATTTTGTGAAATTTCAAAAATTAAGGGGTGAAAAGCCGTAAAATGTGTTTTACATTAATCCGTGATTTCTCCTAAACCATTTCAGTTAGTGAGGTGATATTTTTCTTTAAAATAATACTTAAGAAAATATCTAAAAAGCATTTTTAAAATTTTTCGAAATTCGTCCTTGAAAGCTTTTAAAAAAATATAACGTGTTATTTAATTAATCCCACTTATTTCCTAAACCAGTGAAAATATTGAAATGGTTTTTGCTTTAAAATAAATCTTACGTAAATATAAAAAAAAGCAATTTCAGGATTTTTCGAAATTCGTCCTTGAAAGCTGTTAAAAAAATAAAATGTGATTTCAATAATCATCTGTACCGCATATACCCTTTGAGATATCGAGATGATTATTTGATAAGAATGAAGCTTATGTAAATATCTACAAATCAAATTCAGGTTTTTATGAAATTCAAAAATTAAGTTGGCGAAAAGCAGTAAAATGGTTACAGTCTCCCGAATAAAGAGACTGATCACGGAGAAATAATTCAACTGTCGTTTCTTTTTGCCAACCTACTCATAAATAAAACCTCTTTGGACTGTAGACACTACATACGAAAGAATTATCACGGCTTGCCTTTAACATTCACTCAGGTATTGTACAAAGTTTGTGGTGTGGAAGGGGTGGAGTTACGGGTTCGTACCCCGTGCAAGACTTTGCGATGGGAATTACTGTGACATCATACGAGCATATTGCGCGCTCTTTACACTGAACTAAGACAGTTAATTATAGTTCACTGTTATTGAGTACGCTAGCTGTTAAATGCCTTCATCACATATTTTATCCTGAGTTACTGTTTACATTACATAATTTCACGCGGGCAACGCCGCAGCCGGCCGGCTAGTTTTATATATTATGATTATTCTTATTTATCCTAGCCGTGCTAGTTTATTTACGAAGTTTTTATTCTTCTTTCTCTTCGCAAGTCACAATCGCAGTTGCATTACTGCATGTTTACCGCAGCGGTATGTTTCGTCGTCGGCGATCTAGCCTCTAATTGGCTACACATTTTTATCGCAGTGTCGCTGTCACAGCTACGCACTAATGTACAAAGCAAGGGCGAAGACAGGGGGGGGGGATTCTAGGTTAACCACCCCCCCCCCCACCTAAAATATGTTGGACAATAAATTAAAACATGCAATTTAGCATTTATCCATACATTTTGCACCTATGTATTACATTTTCTCTAGATTAAATTATAGTAAACTAGTAAATATGTTACGGAGTATTCAGAGCAACCATTAGTAATATTCTTGAAACATTTTTAATCTTCAAAAAAACTTTATATTACTACACTGGTATATTCAATTTTTCAGTACTAAAACTGCTTGAATAGTACCTCTTGCACTTTTAAACCCAAATTTTTTTCCGGGGGAGTAGGCTACAAGGTTTCATATATTTAAAACAAATAATTAAATACTTCTGTGTTTATAAATAATTCATGAATTTTATAAGTTTAAACTTAAAATTTTTAAATTGTTTTGAATAAAAAAATGTTTAATTGTTTTTGTTATTATATAGGTGACCTTGTAACCTATACTATCGTTATTCCGAGTGAATTTTTATGTTCGATAAGTCAGTTGGTTTTCCATAGAATCATAAAACCGTGTTATTCAAATTTGGACGTGGTATTATAAAACACTACGAAAGCAAAAAAAAATTTCATTACAGTAAAAAATAGCCACAATGTATGTCTACAAAACAAGCCATATCTCGTACAAATATAAAACAAGTTAAAAACAATACACATTTTCGACCATGTATAGCATGACAAACGTTAATTTCACGGATTCATTAGGCAGCAGCCTAGACTTGTCAGTTATATACACCCACTGGCCACAATCGATTATCTACTGGCTTATAACCGTACAAGCAGGTAGCAAGCTATAGCACTTCGCATTATTTCCTTATTTACTACTGGCTTGCAGTATACATTATTGGCTTTCAACCTGACCTGGAATGTATATCTGCGAAATTTACGTACCTCTAAGCATGGCATATCGTTAAGAGTATACAGGAGGTGGAATATTGTGAACGTACACAGTAAACATTTTTTTTAACCGTTACAAAAAATTGTCTGGGACTATTCTCAAAAAAAAATTTTTGTAAGTTTACAGAAATATTGTAAACTTTAGAGGAAACACTTGAAAATATACAAATATGTCTGTATTTTTACAAACATTATTTTATATCTATAAATAAATTCTTATAAATATTTGAAAAATCATTTGAAGTGGCACAAAATATTTTTTGCAACCAGTTAGGAATATTTTTCGTTAAAGTACAAAATGCACTGTGAGAGGTCGTCGAAGGCTATTTTGTTTTACACCAAACACACTGCTCACACAAAATATATCCTACATGTCCCGACAGGTATTTGGAAAATTTAGACCATTATATTGACCTGCGACATTCTTGTTTTAGTGCCTACACTGATAAATGTTCTGACATTAGTTTACAAGCTTTTCCTTTTAAAAGTACGATTTTTTACTGTGTAAATGAAGTCATAGTTTAAGGACTTTTTTGCGCGGATGGTGCGTCTGCCATAAACAATGGCGGATTAAATTTTGAGTATGTTGGTTTCGTGTTAAGTTTACGTTTTTAATGCAGACTATCCTTTACCAATTTAGATAACTAGTTCCTATTTCCTTTTTTTATCGAATGTAATTTTTTAAATAGTAAAATGAGACTTGGTATTGTGAAACATTTGCATAAATTTGGTGACAGTTATTAATACTCTTTAGTGTAACTTTAAAAACCAATAATAATATTTCATATTTTACCGACCTAACGTACAAAAATACGACCAGACTAAATCAGTAATTCGGTAAGACCTTTAAAATGCATGCTACTCCAAATTCGCGTAAAGTAAATCGACACTAATGGGCTGACAGAATGTTTTGGGATACTGATGATCAGGTTTCATGAGTCTCTTTGGCGTAGAGCAGCGGCCTAACTAAACAACTCCATTTGCGTTGTCTGCGATGTTTACGGCATCGCCACTCCCTGCAGGATGCTTGTTATTTAACATAACACAAACCAAATTAACCTTTAAATTGGAAACCGTGCAGTGCAGATATTAGGTCAACGCCTATCGGCGAGGTTTTGATAGTTGGTGAGGAGAGATGCAGTAGTAGTGGCGGAATTTGAGAGTGCAGATAAATGTATCCACTGTATAAAAACTTCCTACGGAGTATTGGAAGTTTTTTACCCATACCCTAAAAACAGATTCAAATAAATGATATAAATTATATACATGCTAGTTTAAGAGCCTGTATTACCACCTCCAAATGAAACTGGCTGATTACTATAGTAGTCAGCCATCATGTATTACGACCTCGAATAGCTATCAGCTAGATTTTCAATGGTACTTGAATTTTTTTTTGTATGTTGGTAGTGAAAATGTAGTTAATTGCTCGCTTTTAGTTGGAATTAGTTTCGTTGGGTCGTTTAAGTTTCGTGTTGTGCGAATATTACACATTTTCGTTCTGTCACATGTTTAAAAATGACATTTAAGTGGAGTGTCGATTTAAAATTATGTCTAAATACCATAATAGGACCTAATATGGCACATGTAATTATTTTCCCAGTTCACGCGTGTAATACAATATAAGTTTAATACTCGCTATTAGGTAGCACTACACTAAAAATTATAAACCATAAAATTTTCGTAACATAAATATGTATGTTTTTAAATTTCAGTGTTATCTATTTACGTATAAGCTATGTGAAACGCACGTTGTTTGTTAATTTATAGATATAATTCAGAATACACATTATTTTAATCAGCAAAGGCAACCGTAAACTGTACTACATAAAGTTTTTAAACATGCGTGATAACTGTTTGTTCAAATGAGTTTCGCACAGGAGTTGTTAAACATGCATTGCTGTGACTTAACTTTTCGCAATTGAGTAGTAACTATTCACATAAAATTTAAATAAATTCCTAAATATTATATACAAATATGTAACATTATCACTCAGCGCATAGTGTAGTCGTTAATGACAATACTGTTTTCCATTTATACGAATAATTCAAGCAGGTGTTAATTCTGAAAGAATCATTTTACCGTCACGGTCACAGTGTTCGAAACAGTTCGAAAATAGTGTCCATAATCGTTTCAAATCTCAAATAAATCACAACATGAAAATTGAAACTAAAATATCTATATCATTACTGCTTATCTCTTGAAGTATATTACGTTTTACAGGCACTTGAAAAACTTTCAATTATTCCGTTTCCTTAACCGTAATCCTAACCTCAACAACGTGAATAGTGAACATTTATATGACATCGTTTTTGTTCCTATTTCTCATTTAACATCTGGATAAAACGTTATCAGCCGGTCCAAGTAGCTGGTAGCTTGTTCAGTGGACAGTCTCGCAAATAGTTGATATATGAGGGTCGTAATACACATTTGCGGACTATCTGCTGGATAAGTTTTATTCAGAAATTTATCAGGACGTAGTAGGGCCTAATACAGGCCTTAAGAGTTCGAAAGTTTTCAAATTTTTTGTACGTTTCTAGTGATTCTTCCAAATCAATTTGATCGGAGCGTGTATACAGGGCTACTTTCATTCGGGTTTATATCAGTATTAACGTTTCGTCGCATTTTATCTATCGCAGGGTATCGAAAAACTTCGTTAACGATCTATTATAATAGGATATCAATGACGTTTAGGTATTTCGTCATGTGAATGAGATAAAGTGAAACGACCGAGTGTGCGTGAACCTGTCTCCATGCGCAGTCAGAAGCTAGGTACGTCATTTCACACATCGTATTGTAAATATGTTTTCTCAACGTGCTGTTATGTGCTCATACCGTGTAGACAACGTTAAAAGTTTCCGGGGTAAGCTAACATCACAAGGTAACGTTTCGTTCACGTGCATACAATTCGTTTCTTGACATCACCGGGTACACGACTGCGAAGTTGCATTTAACGAGCTGCTTGATGTCACCAAGAAAGGTCCTGTTGTAACACTGGTGTACATGTGTGTTTTGAGGCACAAGTAATTGTGACAAACGCAATTCACATTATAACGTTTAGTTACGTCCCTGGGATCTATTTTTCTTTGTGGCATTATTAGGGCCCGGTAGTTTTCGCGAAAAGATTTTTGCCCCACTTTGTTTCAGTGTCTTACGTGCACACCTGCACCTCAACTTCATGATTATTGGCAGAGTGTTATTTGTGCAGAGTCATTACTCATTTAACTGTGCCAGTCAGTACATGGTTAACTGTGACACACCACGTCTGTGATTTGTGGGTTTAACCTCCAGACGCTGGGTGTTACGGCATCCAATCATTGACCACAAAGCAGAGATGCAGGTGCGCACGTAAGGCACAGAAACAAAGTGCTGCAAAAACCTTTTCGCGAAAACTACTGGGCCCTAGGCATTATACACCACGTTACAAAAACCAAACGTGGAGAATTTTCTTTCTTGAAAAATTACCGTAGGAAAGATTACAGCAAACGCGATGTTACAGCTGCATCTAGAAGAATCTTTTTTGAAATAAATGATCCAAAATCTTTTTCCTTTCGCAGTTAACAAATTCTTACTTGTGCGTATCCTGTGATTAAGTTTATAAAATGTATGACTGATTTGTAAATTTTACGAATTGTTAAGTTTTGAGACAGACGAACGAACACCGACCATGAAATTATGAATTGTTTCTTGCGACCGTTCGGACATTCGGACAGTCGTACTAATGGATACTTGACTGCGGGAGCTTTTAAGAAACTTGTCCTTTCGTCAGTCAGCGGCGTCGTTTCTCCTCACGTGTCATTAGGGAAGTAACTGGAAGTTTGCCGGAAGAGTGTCTGAGACGCTCGGAAATCGATTAAGGGTAGCGGAAGTCATGGGGGAGGTGGAAGACGGATGCAGTCCCAAGTGGTTGGCGACAGGCCTGCAAGGTTAACTGCTCGTTCTCTCCAGGTAACTGACGCCTTTCATTACGCCCTCGGAGCTCCACTACAGTGCAGCCGCAGCAGAAACTCTTCACTGGGTGGTAGGTAAGTAACGCCCCGTCGACAGAGGGGGGCGGAAAATATCGCTGATTGAATGATTTGCATGTCAGAACCAACTATCCTATGCGTACTCAAGCCCCGACTATTTGTCCACTAGCTGCTGCTCAGTGGAACATTAGACAACGAACAGACGGGGCTTGAATACGCATAGTGAAACGGATTCTAGCGTGCCGGTAATTGAATCAGCGAAAATGTCAGGCCCCTAGCCATTACAGACGGAACTGATGCCTCGGATAACATTGGACGTGCAGGGAACCAGACGGGAAACATTCCAGCAGTCACCTGGCGTGGCTTCGAGAAACCTGAGAAAATTGAAATAGGCCAAAATCGAGAATCCAACCCTGGTCTTCGTAAATGAATTCAACGGCCTGACGGCTAAATTGCGTAAGTCTTTGTATATTGGCTACTGCTCCTGCAAGTGGCCTGTTATAGGTACAAGATTTCGCGGCGAAAGTCAATGAGTATTTTCATGCAAGTCTGCTATTTTCGGTTCTCTGACTACGTACTAAGGTGAGCAGCCTTAGTGAGCGAACTATACGCATTCGAACCCTAGATGTGCCGTGGTATAAGGTTGACAATACACTCCCATCATGCGTCTCCTGAGCCTCTAGGGAGCGATTCACTAAACTAACATGGGGCCGCAGTGGCCAAATGGTCAGAACATTCACCTCCCATCTGCGGGTTCGATTCCCGGCGGGGTCGGTCCGCGGGTTTTCGCATGTGGGGTTCGTGCCGGACGATGCAAGGTGGATATTCTCGGGGATATCCAGTTTCTCCTGCCCTTTCATTCCGCTGCTGCTCCATACTCACCTCGTATCACCCCTCACAAGCACTCAAGACCTCAATGTTGAACACTGACCACAATTACTCACTCTCAGTCAGTAAACTAACATGCAGTTTTCTTGACGGTAGCTCATTTTTATGAAATATTAAAAAGCTGCACCACCGTTTTATGACATTATATTAAAAGCAAAATTATATTTTACACACTTATTTTTTAAGATGGCGTACCCAAATTTTCATACTTATAAGGGGTCGCAAAAACATCCGTTTTCGTTCACCCTTTTTCTGTCCGAGGAAAAAAGAAGGTTTACAGATTACTGTAAAACACGAATGGGTATGCACAAGTGTAGTGTTCTTTGACTGGCATTCCTTAACAAAGATTACGTACACAGGGTCTGCAGTTTTCACATTAACATCTATAAGCTAAATCTCTCCATAGGGCTTGGCAGCTCGGACAGGTGGTGGCCTTAAGATATGGAATTTTCCTAAAAAGCATGTTTAAAATTATATTTCTTCAATTTCTATGCTAATTATTTGAAAAGAAAGGAAGAGTGGACACAAATAATGCGTTAGCAGGTATGTTAAGATGTTTTTTATGTCTTTACTGTTTTGATCTTTGTAATTGAAATTGGAGATCAACTAATAATTTACTGGGTTCAGTCTCACATAAGTAAAGTTATCTCACTAAAGCTTAAAACATTTTGTCAAGTAATGTTTATTTCACTACTGGCTCAAAATTTCAAAATCAGGTCATAAACGTTAGTTATAAATAAGTAAACCTAAAGTAAATAAACCATTAAACTACATCCTTAACACTGAGCACCTCACTAGGATTCATGGGAGAAGCGCGTCCGCTTAGCCACCCTGCAATCTTCTTACAGCGTGAATATCTGCACGAGCCCCGCCCATCTACGTATCTTAATTACAATATAAAGTTGCTTTAACTAACTCTGCATTAATTGCCTTTTGATGAGTTTCCTAGAAGCTTCTGTCTGGCGCTTCAATTGCTTTTAAGCACTTCCGAAACTTGCTTTTTTTTACTAAAAACAAGTTATTATAAGACGTTTTGATATGAATTTTTTTCTTTATGCCAGTAAAAGACGGTAGTTATAAGTAACGAAATACCATTTAACCTCTTTTCGCGAGCCCTAAAATATAACTAAAAACGAGTTTTTTTTTTTAAACTTACGTATCTCCAGATGTACAAAACGTTTAGTCCAGTGAAATTATAGAAAAAAAAAGCCTCAATACCTTCAAAAAACAAAATGACAAGCTCACTACATTTAGAGGATTTGTCAACTCTTATGTTGAAATTATTCGTTTCCGTTTAATAAATTAAGGATATGACGAACTACCGGTGCTGTTTTACATACACAGCACATTTGCAAACAGGTGCGTATTGTTGGACTAAATTGCTACTGACTAGGAGTTATTTAATCTTTTGACTATTACATGGTCATATATAATTACTATTGTATGTTTTATTTCACCTTAATTATTTAAAAATTACCAAATAATACATTGCATACAATATGAGTAACGAAGTTACGGTAATAAGTAAGATTTATGCCAAAATGTTTTCAGATTTATATTTTGCAAAATATTGAATCAGAAAGAAATTAAGACAAAAAATCTCCGTTATTAGTGACACGGGTTCCCATAGCTACGCAACTAAAATATTGCAAGCACCCTAAGTGTTTTGCGTGTAAAAACGACACAGTCTACCTGGTTGTGGCTTTGCCCCTCACATTAATAAATTTAGAGTGTCTCTCACAACTAACCGCTTTTGTTGTTGTGCAAGATTATGGCTGCGTAGAAAATGTAACTGTGTCTGATTTAAGTGTTAACGGAAAACTATATAAAATACATTACACATTATATTTCTATTTATTTTAAAATATGCAGTGCAAAATTTACCATTGGACGGACGGTAAGCATTACTCTAATAGGAAAAAATATCATTCCAAATACCAAATAAAACGGTTTTCAACTTGTAAAGAATTTTAATTTGTGCCATTTCAGGAAATTAAAACTAGTATAATTCAGTTATTTCACTTATTTTATTTGACAATGTCACTTGAAAGATTTATTTATTGCATGTAGGCCTGTGTTAATCTCGATTGTATGTGTCGCAGAAAATCATATAGTTCAGGCTTTTTATGTCACAAAACTTTCATGTACTTTCAAATGTGATAAACTGTAATAAAAATTCCGATTTACTTTAGCACAGTAACTACTCAGTTAAAATAAAAGACATAAAACCACATTGCTACATAAATTATATAAAGGTTCATGGTTCAGTTTGGCTAGAAGCTAGGTACAAATTGGTTTTCAATAAAACTATTCTATGAACTTCTTAGAAAGGTGTTCATGTTTATATTCAGACTGCATATTTAGATACCACTTTTTCAAATGATAGCTACCTGATCAAGGGACCGCTGTGGTCGAGGGACAAGACCTCTAGCCGCCCGACTAGGCGATCTGAGTTCGATCCCCGGTGGGTTCAGTCCCGGATTTTTCGCATGTGGGAAACGTGGTGGACGTTGCCGTTGGCCGGCGGGTTTCCTCAGAGAACTCCATTTCCCCCGCCTTTCTCATTCCGTCGCTGCTCCGCCCTTTTCTCGCCTCACCTCATCCATTCTTCAGGCCAGGCGGGCGACAGGCATGTCTCGCTAGTTGAGCAGCCGGTCCAACCTTCATCCCGACCTTCTCGGATACAATGTTACTCTGTCCGAAGGCGAGAACGTGTACCGTAAAATGGGGTGATTATAAACACTGGGGTGAATGTAAACATAATTTTAGCGATACATTTTCGGTTTAAATTCTGTTTTAAAAATTATGTTTTTAGGTAGGCAAAAGTTTTACAGTAATTATAACTTTTTTAAGCAAAAGGAGTCCGCTAGTAATTTGTTTCTAATTTTGTTTCTATTCACCCCAGGTTTCTAATCACCCCATTTTGCGGTAGTGAATTTTTACTTACCCGATCATTCTATGAAACATAATAATTATGAACTTACATGACATTTCAAAATTAAGTAAATCAACATATGGTGACTATTTACTAGGGACCCTGTTTTTTCGCGAAAAGAATTTTGCCCCAGTTTGTTTGAGTCAATTACGTGCTCATCAGCAATTTTGCTTCATGGTTATTGTCAGCGTGTCTGTGTGAAGAGCCGTATCTCATTTGACTGAGCCAATTACAAAAACTTTCCTGCAACACCACACGTCTGTGACTTGCCGGTAGAATTTCAAGGCTCGTGACAGTTAAAATATCCAATCGCTGACCACGAAGCAGAACTGCAGTTGTGCACGTAAGGCACGGAAACTAAGTGAGGCAAAATTATTTTCACGAAAAACAAGGGTCCTAACTAATATCGTATGAGTCCGTGGAAAAACGTCAACAAAGCCAAACGTGAGTTGGTAAGATATGGTTAAATTAGAAATATCGATTAATTCTGTGATGCACTGTAAAGATTTTTTTTTGCGTTTACTAACACAAGTTTCTAATAAAACCTACATCGAAACACGTTAGCTGTCATAAATGCTTACCATGTATGTTTCCAATCTCACAACTTTAAATAATTATATTTAATAATTTACTATGGAAAAACTACTTATAAAATTAAGGTAAGTGTGTAATCTATGACCATGAAGGCCACCTGTTCCTATTTACGCGGTTTTTGCAAAAACCATTTATTTTTAAATCTTAAAAGAAAGTAGATATCGTAACACTGTCTCCTTCAAGCCTTCAAGCCGTCACCAGTTTGCCAGGATGGTCCTGAGTCGAGACCCACGACGTGCCGCCGTCCGTCGATAGCCGAGGTCATTCATCAGCAGCCTCCGGCACATCATGTTACGGTGAGGTCTAAGGTGTCCGAAGGGTCACCCGTCATAGAGTAAAACATTAACGTAATTATCAAAACAGGCGCTCACCTCCTATCTAAATTATATAGCATAACCTTGTAGTGTTCTGTAACTAAACTATGCAAAGTAAAGTCACCGTAATTAGATTAACATATTTCACTTAACCGTAACACTCGCTCTTAACTTAACCACTTAAATAGTTTCAGTATAAAGTGCCTACCTCTGATTACACAGCCACCCAACCACTATAAATCATGTCTAAATCATTAGTTAAATATTAGCTTTCCATCTAGCTCGACGACTTTTCCAACCCCCTTAGACGCTTACGAAAACCATACTCGATCTCCTCGACAGAGTAGGCATTACTCTAAAATCGGGCGAGAACCTCATGCGATAAAAGTCTACCAGCATGTAAGAAGTGTAAAAACATTCAACATGATATTTTCATCGGATCTACTCAGGTCTTCCTTGCTCGAGAGCAGAGTAGATAGCTGCCATCAGACGAAAAACAAGGGAGCGCGCGAAAAAAAGTAAACAAACACAGGCTCCCGCGTGTGTACATAAAAGGAAATATGTATCGGAATGTAGCACTTTTGTCGGATGAGGAAGAAGTGAAGTGAGGAGATTTTGGTCAGCGCTTAAGGGGGCTTGATCCCTGTCAGATCGGTTTTACGGTTTTTCTTATAAATCAGGAAATAGACACGTTTTACTTTTTTCACGCTAACAAGGCATATTTTATGGTTTCATTCACTTTTTGGAATCCATATGGCATTGTTTCTGTTAATGTTGCAGCCTCTGTAGTCGCTCCCGTAAATAAAGCAATTTTTCCTTTTCAGCTGTTTCCCGTCGCAAAATAATGATCATATTATGGTTCCAGCAATTACAGAAAATCGATTAAGTTTGTATCTATGCTTTGTCGTGACAAAAACTTTGATACATCGACTCGAACAGAAGTTATCAAGAAGAAACAGATAAATCCAAGGTGGTAGGGATCAATACCCATTAACATCAAAGTCTTAAGCGCTGGTGAAGTGTGATACGATGTGAGTACGGAGCAGTGTCGGAATGAAAGGGCGAGGGAAACGGGAGATCCCCAAGAATACCCGCCGACCAGCGACATCGTCCGGCACGATCGTATGAGGAGTCTGGATAAAATGTCGCCAGAGAACGTTATTCAGTTATAGAATAAATTGTATGGTTATTCATTACTAGACCCTCTAAACGTTTATATGTTTTTATCATTTTAAATTTAGTTGCATATAGAAAACTATAGTTTAATGCAAAAAGCAGCTGTTGTGTGTCAGATAATTTCACTTTGCAATACCTTATTGATGTAAATGTTTAGGAATTAGTTCTAGCATTTTTGTACAGTATACAATACTAGTACACAATTACAACGCTATATCCGTATGTTATACCATTACAAAAGGCATTTCTGCACTGTTCTAACCTAGTCTAATAATACATGCCTAACACATCAACGAATTAAATATAGGTACTGCATCTGCTGAATTAGCTAGATATTAATTTTTTAATATGCCACCAATATACTACTCTTCGTATTAATGTACGCTCGTAATAAACAGTTAAAAACATTCAACGGTTCAGTACATACGATTAGGTAACCAATACTACTGAGTAGACTATACCTACTAAGTTTCCGTAAACGCCTCTTTTCTGTACGTGTACTCAAGGCTCTCACCTTCCACTGCTATCTTATAAGTCTGACAGCTGACTTCCCGCTAGCCACGCCACCAGCTGCCACTATCCCACACTATAAGTCATTCCGTCCTTCGCAAGAACTTTCTGTATCGTGAATTCTTCAAAACATGCACATAAGCCTAAAGGAAAGATGTTAAGCTTCTCCCTGAGTTCTTTAAATGATAAATAATTAACAACAAGATGTCATTTAACATTTTCGAAACACACTTACTGAGTTGGACGACGCCGGTTTTAAATATACACAAGGGACATTTTAAGGCAGTCAAGAATACGTTAAACAACATACAAAAACAACAGTATCATAGGTAAACGCCATTTTAAGACAACATTTTTAAACACTATCAATTTGTTCACCTTTAATTTTAAAACATATTCCATAAACCTTTTGAACTGGAGCGTCACACTTCAGCTTCTTGGTAATGACATGCTCTACTTAGCCTACAACAAATTCCTCTATCTATGAACATTTTTCATCATCTGAAACACAGGCATTTACGCTCGTGTCTCTTTGTGTATCAAATCACTTCCAACATACTCCCTGTTCGCAGTTGACAGTTCCTCACCGTAAAAAATAACAACGAATGTCTTTCACCAGTAGCATATGCTGCTGGGCTTTCTCATACAAGTCACACTCTCAAGGACGTCGCTGAATGAGCGTTGCAGTGCTTCGTAAATACGTATTTTTAACGAATTTATTCCACATGCACTCATCGTGCCAAAGCACGTAAAGAAAACACACTTATCACAAGGTCGGAAGTCATGCTCATTACATACACTGTTTATAAACCCTGCAACATAACTAAACACTGCCTTTTCAGACTGCCGTAATAAAATATGTACTAAGCGGATGTATATGAAGCTTAGATTGAGACGTGCACAAAACTTTGTTACAGAACTATACACCCCATAATAAAAGTGGATCTACAAGAATCTTGCACGCTAGTTTAGTCCTTCGCTCGTTGTGGCGATGCGGCATTTGATGCGCGCTTAAAAGTCGACCTTACAGTTCTTGCTACGGAACGCCCCTCTCGGGACTAATTTCCTGAAGAGGAAGGAGTCGCACTTATATATATTCAGTGCCATTTACGGAACTCTCTTTTAACAACCTTGTGCCAACGTAACGGGCAATCCTCGAACATTCTGCGAGAGACATCTTCCCACCCTTGTAACAACCTGTGAGATGCGGCAACGTACAGCTTGCGCAAGCAACTTCGCTCGTCCGATATTAATTGGGGAGCTCCCTGAAAAATATAAAATTGTTTTAATAATTATTATATTTGTACGGGACTTTGTTTTATTGAAATACATTGCGACTGCCTAATGAAAACATTCTAGTTTTCGTAGTTTTTGTATAATGACATGTCAAAGCCAAAATTTGAATAAAACTTGTTTTATACAAGAAACGAAAATCAACTGGCATACAGAAATGAAAAAATTCCCATTGAAGAACAGTGTTGCTGGCTACAATTGGACATAAATATAAAACCTGAATTAAATATTTTTGTAATAAAAAAATTTGAATTAAAAATAAAAAAAATAACATTGCGTACTTTTCATATTACGAATATTTTCAATGCAATGTTTATGTAGGTATGCAGTTGTATCCCGCGACACTGTTCTTTAGTGGGAATTATTTCGTTTCTGTAAGTCGAATGGTTTTTGTTTCTTGTATAAAGCAGTTTTACGCAAATTTTGGCATTTACTTGCCACTATACAAAAACTAGGAAAGCTAAAAAATTTTCATTACTGTGGAAAACAGTCACAATATATGCCTACAAAACAAACAATATCTCGTACAAATATAACAATTATTAAAATAATAAAATTTTTGCGTGAACTCCTCCTTCCTTTTAAGGCGCCATAGTGCTGCAAAATATACGTTGGCTCACGTAGTAAAGTGCTGCCTAGTATTCTGTTACAGCCCTCCGCAAGATAAAGTGCACATATCCGCGTGGAAAGGGGGAAGTGAAGGATTGCCTGAACTGGAAGTTGCCGCATGTAACCAGAAAAAACTTACCGGCTTAAGAGTTAGTGCACGCTAACCTTTTTATCCGTTCGAAGCATGGGAACGGGGATGCCTATAAGTCGAATATAACACGTCCGTCAAACACCTCATCACCTCTAGGAGCGAAGGACCAAACTAGCGCGCAGTGTTTTCGTAGAAACCGGTTTTCGACGCGACTTCAAGCGATGACCCTGTCATTTTATTTGTGGTAAGTATGAGGTAAAGTCCAACGTAGGTTTCTATGATTTATTTTTACCATTATGGTTGATATTTTCTCAGATACAGCAGCGTGAAAAAGCCATATTCAGCACTTTCGAGGAGCTTGGAAACACAGACAAAACAGTTTTGTACAGGCGAATAAATATTTTGTCAATTTAGACCCTACCAAATAAGTTTGTGAGGAATACCAAATATTTTGCATTGGCCACAAAACTTTTTGTTGGATTGTTTATTATTTTGTAATCACCAGCAAATAATTTATTGAACACTACAAAATATTTGGTGTTCATCACAAAAATGTTTGGTAGGGACTAAATTAACAAAATATTTTGTAGCCACTACAAAACAGTTTTTTGCGTGAATTATGTTATTAACTGGAGGATGGTATTTTTAAAATTATAGGGACACAGTTTCAAGTGCCTTCTTTTCGTAGATAAACATATTGGAAACATTTTTAACAGTTACACAATAAAAATTACTTTCCGTACCTCACTACAGCACGGTTCAACGCACCTGGCCCTCTAACTCTTAAGAGCCCTACACAGCACTCGCTAGATGCCGCGTCTGAGTAAGGTTAATTCTACTACAAATTAGAAAGATCATGTGTTTCCTTATGGGAGAGTTTGGCATGGGTATAAGTTTTGCCGCCAGTTTCGCTGCTACCGCAAAGGGACCAGAAAAGTATGAAACCGTAGTAAAATTAAATTCTAATAGGCTTCGAAATGACAGAAGTCATTTAACTTAAATATAAAGTGAAGAGAAACTAATTTCGTGTTTTAAGTTGTCAACTTCATGGAACTTAAAATTCAGAAAGGCTCTGTGATTATTCAGTTTGCACCCATGACAGATGCCAGCGCTCAAGCGGTAGAAATTTCCTCTGTGACAAACTTTTAACATTGATCTTTCTAACCTGTAGTAGAGTTAACCTTAGTCTGAGTTACGGAAGTAGGCAGGCGATAAGAGCTAGACTGGCTTGTGCGTCAAGAGCCGTGTCGCCTTTATGTGCGAGGCACGAAAACAGCGTGCAGAGTTTTGGTTGTTGGATTTTTCCTATGGGACTTTAAGTGGGGACTCTGTTATTTTATTTATGGAAAGTATAAATGAAGTCCAGAGCATGCTTCTATATCTTCGTTTTTCGATTCCGGTCGGTATTTTTTAAATTACAGCAGTATGTAAAAACCGTTTTTTTTTGTTTTCAAATGTTTCTAAGAATGATATCTAAAAATCAAAAATAGAGGAACATAGTTTCGTAGACAAAGATATCAAATGCATATTTAGTAGTATCTGTTAGAAAAACATTCTCCTAACACGCTGCACCAAATGTTCACGCAGCAGCTGTGTTGGGCTCTTATAACGTATCAGTATATACAATATGCCTACATGTACACCCACACACCCATATGTGTGTGTAAAATAATTATTACAATGCAAAGTTATACGAGAGTCTCACCAACCAACATTATTTACGTGGTTTGTACTGCATTTACAGCGGTCTGTAAGCAAGGACATTTCCTCTGGTTTGAAGGTGTTTACTTTAAAAATACAATTTCAAAATTATAGCAATATTGAAAGTATTTTTAATATGGTTTTCATAGGACTTCTTTTTTTTTACTATAGTGGTAGTACAAAGTGTTACGAAAACGGAGGTTGCAATTTTGATGAATGTTGTAAAGTTTCTACTGTTGCTATTTAACTTGTAAGTAATTGATTTTGTGTATAAAAACTATATTATTGCCGTGAACTACACGTTATTGGGAAAAAAAATTGTGACATTGTAAGTCGGTAGTGCTGTATATGCAAAAAAATATATATAGCCTCTTAACGTAGGATAGTCTGTCGAAACGTTTCTCAGATAATGAAACATTTATTTACCATTGTCTTTAAACATTCCCACTTTGGTCGCATCACTGCACACATGATTACGTGTTTGTCAAAATCTCGTTGCTCAACATAGTTCACGCAGTTCTCAAAAGAAAAAAAAACAGGAATGCTTCAACAGGGCCTTGATTAACCATCCTGTCCAAACCACACTTCCTACGACCGCTTCTGATGTCAAATCCAAACTTCCGTTTGCTATGCCGGATGTCTTTCTGACTTACTTCGACGCGTCACCGCCACCAGTGCCTCTCCAGTGATTAAATCTGTTGCCTTTGTTCCTGGAAGGGCGTGCTGGGAGTGGGGTTGAAATACTCAAGACTTTAAAGGAGGGGAGGGGGGTTCTAGTAGAGCTCTCCGCATATTTCCGTCGCCGCGCCGGAAACACCTCGATGATCATCACAAAAGGTTTTCGACTCGTACTTCCATCTCGGATGCGGTACTGTATAGTTCAACTTAGGCTAAAGGGATAATCGAGAGCTTGGTCCACCCTATTCGTGTGAGAGACAGTAATCAATCGACTATCCTGGTGTCAGTAAACAACATACAGTCAGTATCATAACTGAATGAATGCCAATAGCAAGATCTCAGAATTAGCATATTTTGAACAGCCACAAAGAAATTTGGTATCTTTCTTTTTTTCCCCCATTTGACTTACGTCTCTGTTATTTGTAGTGTAGGGCTGCACAGTCTCAATTGTATATACGTTTTTCTTCTTTTCATCTAGCTATAGTATAAATAAGCTAGTGTGAGAAGTACTAATATAGAAGATGTTATGTTGATTCGTGAATGAATTGGCATTGGAGTCCATAAGGTGTGTTCTGAGATACCATTCATCTCATATCTCATATACATGTATAGTGATTTTATATATATATATATATATATATATATATATATATATATATATATATATCCAGCCGACGTCATACGTGTTGTCTACACGAAAGCCAAGTAGGATATATAACATTTAGGTTTAAGTTCTGATCGAATGTTAATATCGAAGAACAGACGTCAGTTGGCTTCGAAATGCAAGTATCTCGGTGAAAACAGTTGCGACCCTTTTCTTGTGTGCCAGTACGAGCCGTACTTTGCAGGAATGTTAAGTATCAATCTGAGCATTTCTTCAACGCGAAACATTTGTGTTAGAAATAATCGTAAACCTCCGACAAATAAGCGAAGAATACTCCTTGAAAAAACTATTCATAACTTTAAAATATTCGCGTCTTCGTAGATACTACATACGACGAAAACCGATACATTTGCTTTCTTCTTTGTTCTTCAAAATATTGTAGCTTCCGCGTATACTTCAAACAAGCTTCGGTCTTTTCGGCAAGAGTCGTCGTTTTCGAAGGCATACATTTTTCCTTTTTCCTTCTTTCGCCAAACATCTCAATCTATATCTCTCTATTTTACTAAAGAATGTGGGTTAATTCCGTTAATGCGGTGGCAGTGGAAATGAAACTAAGAATATCTGTTTGCATTTGGTAAAACAACGCTTTTCTTTTTGTAGTTAAAGAAGAATTGCGTAAGTTCTTAAAAAGTAGAATAATTTATAATGTTGAAATTAATTTAAAAAATAACTAGTGTCTATATTACTGTGTAAATTTTTGTTAAATTACGAAGAATATGGTTTCTTCCTTAATGAAGTACCCGCGTATTAAATAATATCCCTATATAATTTGTGACCAGTATTTTCCGTAAATTGACTGTACACATTTCCACAGTGATAGACAAAACATTTTTGAAGCTTGCGAGAGAATCCTAGTCATCGTAAATCCGGCGGCCTTATTGTTTTTGTTTCCATGGTCAAGTAAAAACATTTTTTATGCCCATACCATGCAAATGTCTCTTTTCAGTTCATTGACGTACATCCGCTAATTAAGGGCACGATCTACACCAGTTTTCAAAGACATATTTTTATATTTTTACCAGATATTTTTTTCTAATTTTAGATATAAATTGGAACTGAATTTTCGTCTTATGAATTTTTTTTCATGTTCCGTAGTTTTGCGTAATGACACGTAAATATAAAAATTGGCATTTTACGGTTTTTTGCACGCTACTAGAACTGACTGACAAATCATAGTGAAAACGTTTACAATGGATAATGTCAATGTCGTTGTAGACTACAATGTCTTCTATATAAAACAATATACCTCTATATACATATATATATATATATATATATATATATATATATATATATATATATATATATATATATATATATATATATATATATACTAAAACAATTTCTCAAATCTAAAATAAAAAATTTAAAAACATATTAAAACAAAACACAAAAATTTTTTGTGTATAATCATAGAAGACGTTGTAGCACAACATCGTTTATCACTGTAATATTTTTCAGTTTTATATGTCAGATGGTTTTAATGGCGTCCAAAAAACCGTAACTTGCAAATTTTGACGATTACGAGTCGTTACGCAAAAACTATGAAAGAAAAAAATTTTATAAGAGCAAAATTTTGTCACAATTTATTTCTTAAGCGAGAAAAAAATATCTGGAAGAAAAATAAAATTAAAATATAACGCTGGAAATTATTGTAAAATGTGCCCTTAATAAAAACTGCCACACGAGTATAACTATAAACATTGCGCCTGAGCTTTATACCTTATCCAACTTACATCTGCGTCCGCAATAAATAAATTTATTGGTGAGTATATATATTTTTTGAAAGGCTTTAATGGTGACTTCAAGAATAACTGCACTTCTTTGAATAGTGGTATGACCACTTACATACTCCGGCTTTGTAGCAGACGACACAAACATGTTGTTCAGTTGCGAAACTAATTTTATGCGATAAACGGTTACCGCTCTAAAATTGTCATTTCCTCACGAAATATTGTTTTCAAATGGACCTCGTGAAAAACTAACCACAAATACAATAAAAACATAATAATGTAAATGTTTGTCTTGCGTTTGAGAAACCCGGCATTAGTTGGTTCCTAGAGTGAGTAAAATTGCCTACATACATAATTACATTTACGACGATGTTGCATCTTCTAGGCATAACTCGTGCAATGCGACAAAATTAAGACCGTGTTCCATTTATCCCTTTCGTTAGCTCAGTGACTAAGAGGCATTTATAGTTCTAGCATGAAAGAATATTTGGCGCAATTTCTTTCTCGCATTCAGTTATTTTCTCTATAGACATTTTAGTTCCTAGCAAACGTTGTCGGAGTAAAATATCGCGTCTAGATTTTGGGGAAATCAATTTGTATGATAAAAAAAATATTTTTAGTTATACCTAAATCTACAAATTGCAATGACCTGCTGTGTCAATGTGGCTTTCCCTTGATTTAACCGTGAGCTCTGTAATTGCGTTTTTAAAATATATATATATATATATATATATATATATATATATATATATATATATATATATATATATATATATATACTAGCTGTCCCTTTGCGGCTTCGCCCGCGTGTACTATAGAAAAGAGTTACTAAATTTTAATAACGTATTAATTGATGGTGTTACAATATTCTCTGTATATCTTTATAACAACAAATACAAACAGCTTTATCCAGTCCACTACGCTGAGGGTACTTTAATTGCAGAACATCTTTGTTTTTAATTCATCGTTATTTCTCTACAAAATAGCTACCCGGCCGCGGCTTTGCCCGCGTGAAATTAAGTAATACAAACAGTAACTCTGGATAAAATATGTGATAAAGGCATTTAATAGCTAGCGTACTCAATAACAGTGAACTATAAATTGTCTTAGCTCAGTGAAAAGAACGCACGCAATATGCTCTTATGACGTTACGTCATGTCCCATCGCAAAGACTTGCACAGGATACGAACCCGTAACCCCACCCCTCCCACACCACAAACTTTGTACAATACCCGAGTGAATACTTAAAGGCAGGCCGCAATAATACTTTCGTATGTACGGGCTACAGTCCAAAGAGGTTTTATTTATTGTGGGTTGGCAAAAAAAACCCGCAACTTCACAGACTTAACTACAAATTATTCAAGACAGGCCATGAGAGTTATTTTGTGTGTACAGGCTATAATCCAAACAGGTTTAACTATAAGCAAGAAATAAAAAGGAAACAAATTTTGAACTATTTCAGGTGTTACGAAAGATTATTCTTAAACACCTTAATAGCCGAATTTCAAAATTTCCTTTCTTAGTGCGCGCCTACGCCACAAGGGGAAACTTCCCTTAAAATTTCACGTTTCTAGGTCCAGTGGTTTGGGCTGGGCGTTGATGATGAATGAATGAATGAGTCAGTCAGTCAGTGAGTGGAGCACTTCCTTTTATATATATAGATTACAGAATATGTACAATTTCATCCCTGATTTCTCTCGTATTACGAATAAAAAACTAAATTTTACGCATTTTAAGGATGTAATTGTAGCAAAGGAAACTTGCAAACTGAAAATATTTTACTGAATATCATGAAAGTGTCGCGAATATCTATATCTTGCTCAGAATTTCAGTACCTACGTGTACATATTTACCTCACACTGGTACGGAGCACCTATAAGTACATCCTATCCCTCCATCCGGCCATCGATCCGGAGAGTATAACCTGCTGCCGAGGAAACAGAGGTTTAATGATCGATACCTCGCCGCCTCGATACTTCGGGGAGTGCTGCCGTATGGTAATACGATCAACCACGAGGAATGGAATCTGGACCAAACAATCGCTGTCGAGGAACGTAATTCGTACGACTTGTGACTTGACATATCTCTGCGTACGTGGTGGTATTTCGAGCGATGGAGACAAACTCCCAAGTCTAATAGCTTCGAGTTGATCACCGAAATACGAGGATTCTTGCAGCATGTATCCGTTTGATGTCGCAGTACCTTTGGTTTATTGCAAACACACACACACACGCGTAACGCAGTCATACGTCAACGACCCTGTCACATAAACAGTAACTGCAATAAACTCTAACTAGTAAGGTTATTGGTTGTATGTAGTTTTAAACCATATCATCGGTACATGACTTTTCACGTGTGTATAAAATGTCTATTCAAACCAAAAACACAAGTAACGCTAGTAAGAGAACGGATTACAACCAATTTGCATATGCCCTTCTGACTATGCAGAAAATGGACTGAAATATGCATAAGTGAAGGTCAGTAGGCTTTACGTCTGGTTGACAGCGAATGATAATAGAGACGGTTACAGATCGCTTTTCACAAATATAGGAACTCTGAGAGAAGTTAGCCATGACCTTTGTTAAGGAACTATCCTAGAATTCGCCTGTAGCGATTTCGGGAAACAATGAAAAACTGAAATCAGGATGATCGGTGCCGAGGATTGAATCCGAGACCTCCTAAATGCGAGTCCAACGTGTTATCGTTGAGCTACCTTACTCGCTAATTAAACTAATACAGTAAGTCAATTGTGTCTCTCAGCTTTAGTGTAGAGCATTGTTTCTTGTCTGTGTATTGCATTATATTTTTGTGTCTTAATTTCATCTGGCATTATAATTCGCGAGTTCCTTCAATTACATTAGAGTTTAGAGAATGTATTTTTTTAATGTAGCCCGGCAATTTCTGCTACAAGAATTTTTGACCCCATTTTTAAAGACTTACAGAGTAAGTTATTGTTTTGTAGTGTATTTATGTAATCGTTATTTTATAACAAGAAATCTGGTTCTGATTTTGTTATCAGGAGTTTTCTAATGTTTTAAGGCTTGCAGAGAAAAAAATTGTGACCAGTATCAAAAGGTTATGAACACCGCTTTAACATGACTATACAGGTGGTCTAAAATGAAAAATTGCAAATGCTGTTGCTGTAGGTGACATCTGTCATGTACTCATGTACGGTATTTATTACATAATATTAGTCTGTTGCAAAGGTTTTTATTGGATGTCTTCGTTGAAAGTCATGTTGCGTTACTTTAAATCTTTTCGACAGTAACCCGCAACGACCTACGTCCACAAAACCGATATTATTTTACAAGACGAAAAAAAGGAATATATATATGTGTTTTACAGTGTGGATAATTTACGTCGACCACCCTCCTTAAATACTTACGATTACCAATCGTATGTGTAGTTCGGGATGAACTTTTAAAACCCTAATTACTTTCTTGCTTTCACACAATTTATATCTTCCTGAATATTTAATGTAAATATTGCAACATAAGTAACAATCAAAGTGTGTAGTACGTATTACACTGAAAATTTAACGCATCAATTCCCAATAAATAATATATTTTAGTTATCATTAAAGACACAATGACCCTCAAAATTGCTCACTATATCACGAACCATGTTCTGTCGAAATCCACCGAGGTCGGTCTGTATGAAAATGTAAATCCAAGCCTATTACTGATATTATCCTGCCATCAAATCTACGGACACATGCTTCCAATTCGAAATAAGGCGTGCTCGACGCTGGGGAAAAGGGGGAAGATTATCTTGAAATATTCCTCCCCTCCCCCTCACACAACTCCACCATGGCCACCCCGAAATTCTGAGGCAACTGTCATACATTCCAGAACAGTACTGAGGTTCTGGAATAAAAACTACAAATATACCAAGCAAACAAAACCAGTGCTTGTTCCGTGTCTGTGTATGTCTGTACAGATATGTAAATAGTACATTGTAACAAATATTTCTGGTTATGCCCCTGGACATACACACAGATCTTGGTCGGACACCGACGGTGGAAAGGTACAAATACTAAAGAAACTGCCTACTTACTGTTATGACACGTATACAGTCCAATAATATAAACAGTTACCTGTACCTACCGATTTTAAACTTCCGAAATCTGTTTCCACAAATATGAAGGATGCGGCAAGACTTGTCACGGCATTCGTGTCGCTGCGTCAGTGTTTCACAAGTGCGTTGGAGTGATTTTAATGTTAACACATTAAAAGGGTGTTTACGTAGCTTAGACAGAAACAAAAATTGTACATACAGCGTTCCCAAGAAAAAAAGCTCGTCACGTTTGTTTTGTAAGGAGGACTAGCATCTTGTCACGACTGCTTAACTTAGCAGCGTTCCATTAGTCTGTTGGTTGTAGCTAGAGAAAATCCTGCTGAGTTGTGACGTTTAATACTAAGCTTTCCACAAATATAAATACCGTACAGTGATGACTGCAGAATCTAAAGAATCTGGAGTTCTTGAGCAGGTGTGAGGAGTTTAAATGTAACTTGAAGTTGACGCTAAGAATGCTGAGGAAAAGGAACGCGTGGACAGTAATATAAAGAACACGAATGGTAAGAACTGTGATTTTTTCCATATCAATTAAACCGTTTTCTTGCTATATTTAGGCACATTACATAGTATTAAATTTTGGTGTCAGTTGGTTAATTATAATTTATTGTACACGTCAAAAAGTTTATATTTTAAAACCATGTAATATATAGTCGAAACTATTGTCCATAGAATGTGTGCAGAAACTATACGTACGAACACTGCAGAGATTTTTTTTCTTATCCGAAATATAGTTTTAGAGCATCATGTAATTGTTTTATGCGTACAAATATGAAAGAAAGAAAATAACTGAATATGAATATACCAGGAAATCACTAAGCAGGGTAACTTCCTGTGAGGTTTTCTTGTACCATCAATGGAAATTGTCGGAGAGCACCCCTAACAGTCTGTTGAGCGCTCTTTATGCCACTACCAGGCGATTGTGATTTATTATTGACTGCAGAGGGTAGAAACGCGAGCGAACAGCGCTCTAGCGTTGAATAATAGCAGTAGCGTCGACCGAGGCGTGATCCACCGGCAGAGTAAATAGTTCTCTTTTCAGAATACGTAAAACAAATTCTGTACCTTCGTGATCTCTAGCCCTGTGTACATTTAATGCTAATGTACCACTACAGAGTATATGCCACATTTTAATTACTAATTTCTATACCAGCAGCCACGGCGGTCAAGTGGTCAGACCACTCATCCAAGTTTTATCCCCAGTGGGGAATCGTGCTGAACGCCCAAGATTTCTCAAGGATCTCCTGTTCCCCAGCCCTTCTCATTCCAGCGTCCAGTCGTAAATCTACAATTCGGGGTTCAGAGCAACGCGTACTCTACATTATATGCTACTGCTATGGAACATCCTATCGTGCCACAGCCGTCTCTAGTAGAAGATCGCAGCCTTCAATTTGGCAACCCTGCCCAAAAAGGTCGTTTAGTAACGATTTCGACTCTCTAAGGCAATGACTTTCCCTCATTTTCCTTTATGTAGGACAGACAAACAACTGACAACTGTAGAATCCCATTGAGATCTCAAAGAGCTATTGTATCCACCCTTCTTGAGCATCTTACCAAACCGAAGGTCACAGCATTCTATTAGTGATGGGTGTGAAAATGTTTAGAAAAATATCTCTGAAATGGCATTTTTATGATAGGTACCCCAATTCATTGAAAGAAGTACGATCTACCCAGCTGAAAAGAGAAACAATAGTAAGATTTGTGTTTTGTAATTGCTAGTACTTAATTAGGTTTTCCCAAAAAAAATACTTTGTTTTATTTTGGCAGTGATAATTTAACTAATGATAGATTGTAAACTTTTTAAAGACTTTAAATAGCTTCAAATGTACTTTCATTCTTACAAAAATCAACTAAATATGGTAACTACCACGTATTTCAGCGACACACAAACATTTGTAAAACATTTTACTCTTAACAGGGATTCTTGAGTTGTATCCTTTTTGAACTGAGCAGTCAAAAAGTCCATAATATTATATTTGTTACCGTACTGTAAAAGGTTTGTCCTCAATTTCACACTTCAGAGAATTATCATATTTAAAATCGTACTTCGTTCACAGAAAATTATGTAGTCACATTCAATTTTTAAAGTATTGTTTATCTACTACCTGAGGTTTAACATAAAAAAATATGATCAAATGATCTAGGTTAGGCCTATACAATGATTCAACAAGCGAATCAACATGTAAGGTTTTACAATAAAACACCATTTTGCAAATATTGTTCGGAAAACTGTTCCCCACAATAAAATTTAAAGGAGTAAATTTTCGTGTTGTTGTATAGGAAATGAATTTTTTTTCGTCTGTGGCATAAAAGTACGACTTTTTTCTTGCTTTAAACATTTGACAATCTGTCTTTCGGTTTCCTTTTGTATTAAAACGTTAAATTTAGCGTAATTTACTATAGTATTGTCGTTTGTCAGAATAATTAACAAAGTTATTACTCACCCAAAATAGGCGTGGTGTAAATAAATGTTTCCAACGTTACAAAGAACTTACTGGAAAAGTTTATGTGGTACAGGAAGCTAAATCGATATCATTCTGCCCGACGAGTTACATGAAAAGGTTTTTAAAAATTAATTTCACACCTAGCTCGGAGTTTTTGCTCCACGTGCGTGCAAAAAGAGGAGAGAAAAACGCC